>MDKI01131896.1:0-10771 GCA_005239505.1 Nicotiana paniculata | reverse complement strand
TTTGAAATACATGCTGCACTTGCAATTTATAAGTGCAATTTTTTCCATAATCATTGTTATCTTTATATATTTTACTTTATATTTTATATAAATTACAATACATGTACAAAAACTTGAAAAAAAAAATTAAAAAGATTGAAACCCGACCCGGCGCGGCAGTAACCCTACCCGCACGGGTTCATTTTTACCCGGATAAGCCCCAACCCGTTAAACCCGTTAACAATTAACCGGTAAGAACCAGTAACCGCAACCCGTCCGGTTAAAAAAAAATGTAACCGACCCGGCCCGGCCTGCCCGTTAGACACCCTTAGTTGAAACTCAACTCTTGCAGGCGTGGGTCATAACACACGCAAATATAAAAATCGGACGGAATCCTAATTTTATGATCGTAAAACACCAAAAAACGAGGAGCAGTCATTCAGACAGAAACATAAAAGTATATAAGTCATGTTAGTAGTTAGTAATCCCAATATTTAAGAAAATGCTGGTAAAAAAGAACTTATTTGACTCTCCAAATAATTATGTTGTAGCAACAAAGTGTATTATTTTTTGAAGTAAGTTTTTTTTATGGCTTCGTACAACTGCTCTAAATCTACTCTTAGATTTTCATGTTCCCAATACCCTAGTTTCCCTTCTTATATATTTCTCTCTACCCTTAACTTGTCATTGTCAATCTCAGCTCCCATAAAAAAACACACACACACTCTTCACTGATAGTTCCATGAGTTTAATTTAATATATCTTTGAGCCAAAACAAAGATATAGCAAAAGAAAAGGATTGATTTTTTGAGTTTTATCATGCATGTGTAATTTTTTTGGTTTCCAGCATAAGTTGATTTGTTTTCTTTTAACTTTTTCCTTTCATTATTTAGGGCAATGGAGAAATTAAGGAGCTCTCTCCAGTCCAGTCCGAGGCAGATCGAAGGCTATAAACATAGCTGATGACTCGTTGATTCTTAAGCACGTCAACCAGCATTGGAAAATTGACGTGTTTTGGGATTCAACGATGCATGAGCTATGTTTAGCTATCGCTGTCACGTCTTGGACTGAAGGGAGCTCCCTATTATGCCACTGCTCCCTTAGTATTTCATGCTTTTGTATTTCAAAGCCCTAAAAAATAGTATAAATATCAAGTTTATAACAAATATTTTTAAAATTTGCAGAATCTAGAACCCATTGTTTAAGTATTGGATTTGTCTCTATTCAAAGTTGCTTACCCTCTAGTTTTTGTTATGTGAAATTTCATTTCAGATACTTTTGAATTCTTGCTCATGCTTTTGTTTTATTTAATTTAGTTCTTATGTCATTCATATACTAATACTTTCTGAATCTCCTTTTAATGTATAGCAGGTTGTACATGGATTCATGGACATGAAAAGCTTAAAATTTTTGTGAAGAAGAAGATTCAAAGTTCTTGACTATATATATATATTCACTCCGTTCAATTTTACTTGGCACATTTTGATTTTTCACGCCCCTTAAGAAATAATAAATGAAGTGCATAATTTATCATGATACCCATATGAATTGATGCATATTTTATTGGCTTTGAGAAAATGATTTGAAATGAGTAATAAATATTGTGGGTATAACTGAATTTTTTTTTTATCTTATCTTGATACGCGTAAAGTAACAAGTAATTAAAAATAAAAAATTATTTTTTGTTTACATACCAAGTAAAAATGAACGGAGGGAGTACCTAATATTTGAAAGCAAAAGCGAAGACTTGTGTATTGACGATGTTACAGTTTATTATTTGAACTGTTCACATTTATAAAATATATATGAGAAAGCACATTAATTTGTGTTTGACGACATTTTATTCTTCTGCTAGTAAAAAATTAATGAACACCTTTCTCCTTTTCATATCTTAGTAGTCACTTTCTTTTGATTTTCTAGAATGTTCAAAGTTTGGGACATGTTCGAGCCGTGAAAACTATGCGGCCACTAATACTTGTATTAAGGTAAATTGTCTATATTACATTTTTCGAAGTGCGATTCTTTTTCGAATTTTATATAAATATAAAATACTTTGCGTACCAAACTGTTCTTGTTCTAAGTTTGGATGGTATATGGCACAAGTAGGGTTTTTGTAGAAAGATATGACTTCTCAACATGAAATCTTCTCCACCTCCATCATTATTTGCCATAATAAAGTAAATAAGATTCCACTTTACTTAAGATTTATTGACAATCTTATTGAATCACAGCCACTTCAATTACAGAGTGGTATTTTGAAATAATTGTTAATTCTCTATGAATGATATGTTTTTGAAATAATTAAGATCTTCTAATTATTCATGTTGTGTCAAATTGAATAACTTACGTATTCTTCAACTCTTTAATTATAAATATTTTATTCAAAATTTCATCACTTCATACTTCTACGTAAATTTAATATTCTAAAGTTTAAGTTCAAAAGGTAAAAGAACACCCCCCCACCCAAACAAAAATATCAAATTTATAAACACATGCATCTGGGGACTCTGAAAATCTATGCAGGTTCTTAGATATCAATGGCTAGGGCAACCTCTGAAAAATATTAACAGTGAAAAAGTCTATTTTAATAATTGCATATGTTCAATCTTTCTTCTTCACTGTTCCTAACAACTAAGTGCAGGAGTCTTTTTTCTTGGGAAGGGTGTGGAAGGAGGGGCGGGAGGCGGAGCCAGAGTTTGAAACTTGTGGGTTCAATATTCTAATTCTTTTAAGTTATTGGGTTTTAATCAACAATTTGTACATACTTTAGTAATTTTTTAAAACAAATATAGAGTTTGGACAAAAGTTACTGCGTTCAACCGAACCGGTATTCAAAGGGCTAGCTCCACCCATGAGCGGGAGGGAGGACCTCATTTCACAGTTCCTCTAAAGAAGGACAATGTAAGAATTTACTTACATTCTTACATTGGAGAGATTTCACAGTTATTCTGAATTACTTGATATTGTGTATATATACATATATATGAAAAATTATTCATTAATCATAATTAAGTGATATGTAGCTAATTATCTATAAGCACCTTAATCGAATTGAAAAAAATGTAAATGCTAACGTACTCTTAGTGTCACGCCCCGAAGTGGAAAACGCGACCAACGCTTAACCGAGTGAACCCGGCCGAGCAAGTCTGTTAGATTTCCTTCCATCCAAACTCATCCATGAATAAAGAGGAGATGTACTCCATTAATCAAATATTGAAAAGATTTTATTAACAACTCCCATTTCATACCCATTAGCAACTTCATTCATAATTTTCAAAATATTACAAGTTTATAAATATAATGAAAAACATGTTTGTCAAATAATGACATTTCTTGTTCAATTCCTCACATCAAACACTACCCGCAACCTGTTTATGGAGCATCTAAGTAAAACAAAAGTGAAGAATGGAAGTGCCGGCGACGATGCCCCGACTATACCTCATAGTGCAAAATACAACGTCAGATGACATAAAGCCCGGAATACAGTAGGGGCTCACAGATTGCTAATGAGGACCAAAGTTGCCCCGCTAATGAACTACCTGCATCCATTGAAGATGCAACACCCCCGCAAAAAAGGATGTTAGTACATATGGAATAGTACTAGTATGTAAAGCTAACTGTACTCTTTCAAAATAGAATGCCAACATAAAAGGGAAAACCATGGAAACAACAATCAACAATCAATGATGTCAAATTTCCAAGTTAAAACATAATAATTTCCAAAATACGAAGACAATATTATTTTTTATTGGGATATCTTTAGCACCGATATACCACCATTATGAATACCAATACCACCGTGCTTTTGGCACAGAGTCCGATCACGACCCGATCAGCTAGGCCGTCTCATTCGAGACGTCAACCATAGTCATAATTTCAATTACAATTTCGAGTACAATCACCACCATGAGTGCGACATGGTGTCCGATCGAGTACAAAATATTTTTGATTTGCTTACAAAGGAAACAAAGATATAAATGCATTTACCTCATAACCTTTCATACCGTATATAGCCTCATTGGCACTTTAAACAACTTTCAATATCATTATTTCATTGGCGCTTTTGGCCATACATATGATTCTTCATTCATGGCACAATGGCCGCATTTCATATTCCACACTTTCATTTCTTCCCTTTCATGGATCATCATCATAAATATCAACAAATAGAATATTCCGAAAATTACAACTTTAGGTTCATTATTAATGAAGGCTTTAAACACAATGGATTTCTTTCCAAGAAATGGGGTAAAATGATTGGCAATCGAAGCACAAGTTAAAATCATAAACAAGTAACACATCATTTATTATTGAAATACTTTTTTCCAAAAAGGGCAATACACAATTTCAATTCACGAATATGTAAAAGCGCAAAACACATCGATACTACTTAGAAAGCATAGCATTAGTTAAAACAACAACATATGGTGCATCACTTGAGTTCATAGGCTTTTAGGCAATTCTATTTTCGAATTAATTTTGTAACAATTGAATCAAAGCTCATTTTACAATCTTTCTCATCTCATTTCATTGGCACCATTGGCCACAAGTATAACTTTCACTCTTGGCATGTTGGCCACACTTTAACCCCAATTCACTTATTTCACTTCCAACCATCTTTATAGATTATCAACAGTAAAACATTTCCAATAAAGACTTTAGGTACACATATGGGAAATTAAGAGTCTTAAGCATACTGAGATTTTCTCACACAATTTGGCATCATAACCTTCATTTGAAACACGACTCTAAGACATAGCATTTTAATACACATATCATTCTTGAACACATTCACAAAGGATAAGATAATGTGACAGGAACATTTGGAACACGTTTTGAATACATAATTCTCGACACTTTTCTTGTCCAGGACTATCGAAAATTATTGGGAACAACTCCGGATTATAGAATAAGGAACTTGAGACAACCATACTTGAGACTTACGGGAACATCATGAAATTCCATTCTAAGAGAGTAGTTTAGCCAACATACCTTGCTTTGAGCTTTCCTTAAATTACTATCACGTTCCGAAATTCGAGCAATACCAATTTATTTTGAAACATAAAAAAATTGAACACAAATTAGGACGGTATTCATGATTTCAGCTCATTTGAGCATTTTATCAAACACTAGGTGTGCAAATTTGGCCACAAGGTTCTTATAAAAGATTTCCTTCATTCCACAACCCAATCTTTACTTATTTGAGCTCAACAATATTTCCAAAAACCTTATTGGTACAAGAATATATACATGACACTCTTACACCGAAGAATCATACTCCCAATCACCCATCTTTTACCCCTAACTTGAAATTGAAGACTAGGGATTTGAATCTTACCTCTTGAGTGAAGATCTTATGAGATTTACTTGTTGGATTTCAACGCTTGAATAAGATCTTGATGAACAAAACACTTCATCTACTTGCTCTCTCTTGAACACTCTGACTTCTCTCTAAAATAATCGGATAATTTCCCTAAAATAAGTCCCAAAGCCTATTTATCAAAATGAGGTCGGGTTATGAAAATAGAAAAATGGACCTTCCAAACTCATGTATGCGGTCGCACAATGGACCGCACAATAGGTATGGGGGTCGCAATGGACCGCAAAAATGATGCCTAGAACTGGGCTGCACTGGTAAGTTCTGCGACCATTTTGCGGTCCGCATACCACTTTTGAGTTTGCATAATGATTCTGCAATCGCACATCTGACCGCAAAATTACATTCTTCCAGCCTTTGGTAATTTGGTCATAAGTTCTTTTAGGAGCGTTCAAATGAGGAATAGTTTGAAGCGTTAGAACCTAGATTCAAAGATCTTTCATCTGATAAGTTGTTCATACATAAATTCTTATATATATGTAGATACACTCGTCCAAAGTTTGGTCTTGTATACGTACTCATTTGGAACTTTAGTCTATCATGTAATTTCCAACTTGACTTAGACTTGGGACTCTTCTTAGACCCTACATCACTTATAATATGACTTATACACTTATTATCATGCCCAATTGATATCCATCATACTAATAGTCCTCGTATGCACACAAAATAATATAATTAGAACACATCAACTTTCTTAATAATACTTAAGTACTTCAAAATTTTTCGGGGTGCTACATTCTCCCCCACTTAAGAACATTAATTCTCGAATGTTTTACAAGTCACTTACAATAATAGAGTTACTATCATTTTACCTCCAACCATTATGCATAGGCACTTATGACTACATGGGTCTTATACTTCCTTTCCATAATGTCAACTTACTTATGACCCTTAAAATTTGGCTATCTTTACAAATTCTTAAAAATTTCGGTAGAGTTTTCCCTGTAATTGGGACTATCCACCTGCCAGAGGAACACCAAAACAACTCCTAACAACACATCCACAACCCAAAGCACCACCATGTATATATCAATGATACTAATCTCAGCATTATAAGCATTGTATTATCAAAATGATATCAGGACGTGAACTGCACATTTTTAAATCATAACACCTAGAAAGTACCTTTCAAATCAAAATCAATTGCTATACAATCAAGCGAAAAATATTTTCTTTCCACAACACTTTTATCCTTCAAGGTGACCTTCTCGACTTACAGACTTCACCATAACACATTAACGTAGGCAATCCCAACTTCCGGACTTATCTAACAAGGATGACAATTAGGTATCTCTCATAAGCTAACTATCCATTAACTTCACCTTTAATAACATCCACCAGAACGATATACAAAGGATTTCCAATTACCTCTTTTGCCGTAGAAACATGAAACACCGGGTACACAGAGGACAATAATAGGGAAACATCATACTCATAGTTTGACCTATTTCCTTCAAGATTTCATAAGGCCTAATGTAGGAATGGCAGGCGGTGCGGCGCGGTGCGGGTGCGGGGCAGGTTCTATCTTAACCCGCACAATTTCAAAACGCACCGCCTCGCATAGGATTTAAACCCGATTCACCCGCCCCATACTCCACCCGTGTTCACCCGCACCGCTTCGCCCCCCCAAAATTTTTAAATAAAAATTCTCATTTTTTTGCGTTTTTTTTCCAATAAGGTAATCATGCATATAAACTCCCACCCTAATCACATCACCTGACTTGGAAATAACACAGATTCCGACCATTATGTAGGACTTACTTTCTACTCACGTTCGTGTCAAATCTAAATATGTTTAAGGATGTTGCATATGCAATGATTTACAAATAATTACTAATGCTTCTCCTGTTAAATGCACCAAATTTCATATTCAAAGAAGAAGAAACACTAGTTATGAAAACAACACGTTAATTAACCTTCAAAAGGACACAACACTAGTTAGTTAAAAAAAATTAAATCCTCGCCCCGCCCCGCCCCGCCCCGCCTTGCCCCACCCCGCGTGATTTTTTTATTTAAAGAGAGATAGCCAAGTATGTGACACTAGTCGCCTCTTGTAATGTAGGGAAATCAGTTTAACTTGAAATAAGAATATTATAGCACCCTGAATGTGATATGGGTTTCAAAATACATGAAGTTACATTATGCTCTTAACAATATTTGACACAAGGAATCTATGCCACAAACCCATGAGGTTAAAAACAGAAATTGAACACGTGTGAGATTACTATCATTCTGAAAACTTAACCCTTCACAATGGTTGATCCTATATGTGAGGAATATAGATACAACAAACTTGTCTTTCAAATCAATATACTCATCATATGTGCCATAATCTGAAACATCCACCTGAAGTTGGGAGGAAAAGTCGTTGTGAGGCTGCTTAACTTTCAACCACACATGAGTGAACCATCTAGCTAGGACATCACATTGGTGTGAAATCATGTATTGGTTAGACAGAACGAACACTTTGCTATGAACTAGACGTGTCTCTACCATAATAACTCTTAAGCTGCAATACCAGGCCACTTCATGGGCAACTGCAATACTAGAAACAAAGTGAGCTACATATTGCGAAATAATCTAAGTGGACATGAAAGTCATACTGAGATGGGCAGACAAAAAAATCTTCCTATGACGAATTTATGAAAATCTCAAATTTCTCAGAAACTTCTATGCGGACAAGTGACGCCTTTCAGTTGACAGGTATACATATGATAGGTGCTGAGATATGCTCTCGCATTATTAGACAGTGAAAAGGATTCATGATAATATTCACAAATGAGTAAAGTGATTCTTCAAACCATAGGATCCACATATACTGGAGAGAAAAAGAGTGGCTCAAGAAATATCTCAACACTAGGCCGCTATACATTGGATTCGATACCGCATAGGTAAAGTTTATGACTGTGCATGCATAAGCACAAATGAGCAGATGTGATCTATTTGAATCAAAAGGCACTGTAAGAAATTCATCAGGTATAGTCCCTTGATGAGAATTTAGGAAAGAAAGTGGGAAGTATTAATCCTAGAGTTATAACTCAATTCGAGGACATAGTTATAGAACTTAATTCCTCAAGAGGTCGTATATAAGAGAATTGTGATCAAGAGGATTCACGAATACTGCGCCTCGTTCAAATAGTAGGTACATGCAATTTTTTTTTGATTCAACGTTTTGGTTAAGAACATATTTATGTAGGCCCCTTCAATATGGATGTACATATACATCAAGGAAAATAATGCGGTGTTCACAACGATATAATAAGGAGTGACTTGGTGATTTTAGATTGATAGGGCATTACCTTACTTGATGCCTTCTGACTCCACATAAATAACGTACATTGGTACCATAGTAACATACTTCAAAATGACATATCCTACACTTCATGCATCGCGGATGAGGTCCACCAAACTGCCTCGCCCCACTGACATGATATTTACCATTTTTTGCATACATCATAAGAATCACCCTTATCCTTCCTCTAAACCTCACTGGTGGGAGTAACAATCTCTGAACTGGTTTTCTTTGTGGGCCTTTGTAATTTCCCAAGCCTTCCACCCCTAACACACTCCTGATCATACTCACAACATGACGCCAAATGTTCATTCGCGCACATCGGGCAGACTGAGATGGGTGTACCCAACCTAGGGCATTTATTCTTCATGTGCCCCCTCTTTCCACAAACTTAACATGTTTCAAGAATCATCCAACATAAACCCAAATGGCTCTTCAATTACAATTTCCAGCACAATCACCATAATGTGTGCGGTATGATGTACGATCAAGACCGATCAGTTAGGCCATCTCACCGCAATACTGTGTGGATCGACATCATCATTTTCTATAAATCATCTCATTCCAATTAATGGGAATAATATTATCATATCAATCTCATCCCAAATAAGGCAAATAATTAAAATCCACTCCTACACCGGTACATTTAGTTTCAGGGCTAGGTTATTTCAACCTACCCTTCCTTGGTGACTATCGATACTCCCAAAAAATATTTTTGATTTGGTTATAAAGGAAACAACAATACAAATGCATTTACCTCATAACATTTCATACTGTATATAGCCTCATTGGCACTTTCAACATCATTATTTTATTGGCGCTCTTGGCCATACATATGATTCTTCATTCATGGCACAATGGCCGCATCTCATATTACAAACTTTCAATTCTTCCCTTTCATGGATCATCATCATAAATATCAACAAATAGAATATTTCAGAAATCACAACTTTAGGTTCATTAGTAATGAATGCTTTAAACACAATGGATTTCTTTCCAAGAAATGGAGTAAAATGATTGGCAATCGAAAAACAAGTTAAAATCATAAACAACTAACACATAATTTATTCTTGAAATACTATTCCCCCAAAAAGGGCAATACACAATTTCAACTCACGAATATGTAAGAAGGCAAAACACATCGAAACTACTTACAAAGCATAACATTAGTTAAAACAGCCACATACGGGCATCACTTGAGTTCATAAGCTTTTAGGCAATTCTATTTTCGAAGTAATTTTGGAACAGTTGAATCAAAGCTCATTTCACAATCTTTCTCATCTCATTTCATTGGCACCATTGACCACAAGTATAACTTTCACTCTTGGAACGTTGGCCACACTTTATATCACCAATTCACTTATTTCACTTCCAACCATCTTTATATATTATCAACAGTAAGACATTTCCAATAAAGACTTTAGGTACATATATGGAAAATTAAGAGTCTTAAGCATATTGAGATTCTGTCACACAGTTTGGCATCATAACCTTCATTTGAAACGCGACTCTAAGATATAGCATTTTAAGACACATATAATTCTTGAACACATTCCCAAGGGATAAAATAATGTGATAGGAACATTCGGAACACGTTTTGAATACATAATTCTTGACACTTTGCTTATTCGGGACAACCGAATTTATTTGGAACAACTCGGATTATAGAATAAGGAACTTGAGACAACCATACTTGAGACTTACGGGTGTATTGGTAAAAAAAGAGTTTCACATGTATGATAACTCTTGATGACTTAGCCGACTACGTGTACCAAGGAAAACATAACAGCTGGACATGATTCTATAAGAGGTTCGAAGCAAAGAGACACGACTGAATAAACCTACGGAGTAATCAGCTACGAGAAACTCAACCTGATTGAGACAAGGAAGAGACATAGTCAAAATGAATCCGGAAAAAGCTACGGACAGATTCAGAGACCCTCAATTAATGACTCACGCGTTACACAACCTTCATGCAACAATTACGGTCATTCTATGTAACGTCCCATTAATGTAATAATTAGTCATTAATGAGTGATCATTGTAAGAGATAGATATTGTATTAAGAAATTCCCTATATAAGAGAATAAAATATAACTTGTAAGGGCATCTGAACTACG
>MDKI01230174.1:0-10515 GCA_005239505.1 Nicotiana paniculata | reverse complement strand
TTGAGAAGATCTCAAGGGACCTAGGCGGTCTGGTTTGCACCTTTGATTTCTTTGCCTGTTTCAAGCTTTTGTTCGACCATGAATAAGAAACCTCTTTTATTTTTCTATGAATACATGGTTTTCTAGGCCTATGTTCTCGTATCTGTTATGCTTTCTAAAAAAACCTAATTTATTATATCCGGTCTTCTCAGATTTGTATAGATTTGAGACAAATCGAGCAACTCTTACATGTTTTTCCTTGAATTTTTTTGGTTTCAACTGATTTTTCGACTTTTCCCTAAACTAGGGTTCATTACAAGTCATTCTTTTCAAAGGTCTTTGTGATTTTCTAATGCTTAATCGGCTATCCTTTAGTCTTCTTGACTAATTTATGCAGAAGCTACTTAAACCCTAGTCGATTTATGTGAAACTCTTATTTTCTAATTTCTTGCTTCGATTCTAAGTTTTTCAATGTTACTAGTCGTATTGATTCACTCTGTATCTCTGATTTACACGATTTTCCTTTGTCAAATTCATTTCTCTATGATTTTTGCCCTAACTAATCTTTATTGGGGGTTTTGAATCAATTTTCCGACTAATTTCCCTGTGTTTATGAAGTCTTACTTAGTCTATTTTAATTTATGGGAATCGATATATTCTTTCAAGAATTGTTGTTAATATGGTTGATTGATTTGCTCTATTAAGAATCTGTATTCCTAAGTCTTACCTATTTCTATGATTACAACCTTAAATTAGTCGTTCTTGCCTTATTTGACTGTTATATATTTACTGATTCCTTTAAACGATTCTTTCCTTAATTAGACCCCTGATTATTTACTCCATTATTTTGTATGATTTGAACCTCTTTCCTTAATTAATTCATGTCATTATCGTTGGCTAATTGCCCTTAATTAAGGGAACACTATGCTGAACCTCTTTGTGTGATTGATTTTGTGATCCCTAATTGCTGATTATTGATTTCCTTTACCTTATTCTACTCTGACCTCGACTATTATATATACTCTCCTCTATTCTCACTTCTAAAAACACAAACAAACGTTCATAACACACACTTACACTAAAACTCTCTTTTCTTTTTTGTTACTTGTGATAATAACTGATCTAACCGGCTACAAGCAAAGGCTACATATTTCACCAACATTTGCTTTGCACTCTGTGTTTCTTTTCCTAACTTTTATGTCCCTTATTATTTTTAAAATCTAAACCCTATGTGTTTCATCACTACCTTAAGTTCATCAATTATGAGTTCCATGCTTGTTCATGTTCACTTTCCTGCTTAGCACTGTCTTGTTCAATATGTGATTAGCATGTCTAACTATATTCGTCTATCTACTGCTTTATCTTGCATGTCTAAATCCTTTTTGTTCAGTATACGACTAGCATGTCTACACTACGAATACTTGTGTGATGTTTTCCTAGCATGTTCATTTAGGTTCTTGCCTAATCTGCTTTACTAAGTTATCTAGACTCTCAGAGAAATTCTAGTTGTATGCCTAATCATGTTCAGTGTTTATGTGGATTTACTGAAATCTTTGCTCTATGTCTCAATCAACTACCCCTTTATAACTAACTTATTAAAATTCTTGAAAATTTCTATGCATCATGTTGTTTATGTGCTCCACCATACATTGATGTGTATTCCATGTGTCCCAACTCCCCTCAATCCCTGTTTGGAATCGATTAGTTAAGTAATCCCAATCGATTTGTATTCTTATTTCAAAAAAGAAGTGTTTCAATACTTTTACTTAATTTGTTTTACCACTAAACTATCTCTTGTTTTTAAAACCTTTTCACTCCTAGAACCCTCTTCATACTGTTTTACCAAAAACCTTTTCAAAACTATATCAAGCACTCTCTACTCTTAAGTCAATAGGTTTTGTCCCTCCAGTGTGTGTACTGCATTGGATTCCTTTTGAGAGTCCTTTGAACTCTGGCAGACTGGGGCTAGCCATTCCACACTGCACATATTTAGTGCCTATGGTGTAAAACCTGGGTGTGAGCACTGCCCGGGATCCTTGAGGTCCTTAGGGAACTCTGACACACCTGGACACAAACTTGGCTTTGAAACCCTTGGCATTTGAGACTACTGAAGGCCTAGTATCCCTAGGTTTTCCTTAGGCCTATTTCAGGCTCCCTATAGCTTAATTTATATTTTAATTGTGTAATTTATTCAATCGTTGGTCTGTAATAATTATTTGTAAACAGATATTGGGTGATTAGTGAAAAGGGAGAGTAGCTATATAATCCTGTGGGTAAAGCTGGGTAGAAATCATGTTTATATGCTTTACATTATGCAATTTGCATTAGAAAACATGTTCTAGGATGGTTGTGTCTATTTGCATTCAAACCATGTTAAACCTACATTAGATATCCTGTTCTTATGGCTTCACATTTATTGCTTCAATATACTATATATCACTATTGCATGCTTTAATTCTACATCAGTACTTTCACTTAGAGATCCTGCTACTAGGTTAATAAATAACCTTAACAAAAATTGTCATCCCTGTATGCATTAGTATCATGTTCTAGGAACTCTGTTTGCATCTGTATGAACACGTCTGTTTCGACTAGATAAATAATTGTCCATGAAAAGGTTTAAAACATCCTCACGTGTAGGTATCATGTCTCTAAATACAAATTGGTATAAATCACTTGTTATAATCTGTATCACCTAGATCACCATGGCCATAGGTTGGGTAATCTCAAATTGTTTAAACAACTCCTGTAATTGAGATTGCATATAGTCCCACGCCTAGGCAAGCCTTAGGTTATTAACGTCTTTATATAAAACTTGAAACTACGTTTTGATTGTGTTTAAACTGCTCCAGTCTTACAGGTTTTAAAATCAGTAGCCAAATTGATTAGGACCCTGCTATTGAGTTTTGAAACAAGTGTTGCATGTTTTGTGTATTAATGTTCATCTATACATCCTGTCCTAGGATTGTTTCTAAAAAAATTACCTGAATCTGTGTTTGAGACGTGCTGTTTATTTGCCTAAATACATGTGGAGGTGAACATGAGCCTTCTAACTGCTTCTTCACCTAGTTTCTTATCCTACATGTTATTTGTTTGTCGCCTAGATTTTTCCCTTTTAAACACCTTAGGGATTGTCTAGAAGTACCCAGATTTAGAGGTCCTAAACTCTTCCGGGACCACAAGGAAGGTGCGAGTAACAACACGCTTAGAGTTCGTTAATAAAAACTCGCTTAATAACCACTAAGGGGTGGGATAGGGTAGTAAAAGGATATGACATGTGCGCTAATGCAACGTGTAGCCCCTCATTGAGGAGTGATTACGGGCATTGCATGTATATGATCCTATATGATAAACAACTTAGGACCCCTTTCACCCATTTACATATGTGTGCTTAGACTGCTAATCTATTAAAACCTTTATTCATTTACTTATGTGTGCTTAGACTGTTAATTTGTTAAAACCTTTATTCATTTACTTATGTGTGCTTAGACTGTTTATTCGCACCTGTTTACTTCACAAAGTAAGTTTAGCCGGGACCCACAGTTTTGGACTTCGAGGGGTGCCTAACATCTTCCCCTTGAAGTAACTTCAAGACCTTACCCAATCTCCGGTTATAAAATTAGTGTTATAAATGACCTGTAATAGGTGTCCTAACGCACCTTAATTCGTTAGGTGGCAAATCTTCAAATTCCTTAGATCCCTTTTCCCAAAAAGAAATGAGTTGTCCCAATAATGTAAAAAACCCTGACCAATCCGAAAGGAGAGGAAAAATGGGGGCACGACAGGATCCATCCTTGATATGAGGTACCTTGTGTAAGCACAGAAGTAATGCCTCAGCTTTTGAGCTATCCAGGTCAAGGTGCAATAGGTACGTTCCAATAGAGAGTACCACGCTTCATATGGAGTGAATTTGTTACTCAGGTAATAGATAGCTTGTTCCTTTCTCCCTATCTCGCTGTGATTTCCCAGAACGCAGTCGAAGGCTCCATCTAATACTGCGAGGTAGAGTAGCAAGGGTCTGTCTGGCTCTAGCAGGACCAAAACTAGTTGTGTTGATAGGTATTCCTTGATCTTGTCAAAAGCCCTTTGACAATCCTCGGTCCAACTAGTTGCAGCATCTTTCTTCAACATCTTGAAAATTGGCTCACATATGACTGTGGACTGGGCTATGAACCGGCTGATGTAGTTTAGCCGTCCTAGAAAACTCATTACATCTTTCTTACTCTTCGGCGGTGGCAGCTCCTGGATGGCTTTGACTTTTGATGGATCTAATTCTATCCCTCGGCGGCTGACAATGAACCCAAGTTACTTTCTGGCAGGGACCCTAAATGCACACTTTGTAGGGTTTAATTTCAGGTTGTACTTCTGTAGTCTATTGAAGAACATCCTCAAATTTGCTATATGATCTGTGGCTTTCTTGGATTCGATGATGACGTCGTCCACATACACCTAGATCTCCTTATGTATCATGTCATGAAAAATGGTAGTCATAGCCCTCATGTAGGTGGCCCCATCATTCTTTAGACGAAATTGAATAATCTTGTAACAGTACACCCCCATGGTGTAATTGAAAGCTATTTTCTCTGCATCTTCTTCATCCATCCAAATCTGATGATAACCGGCGAAGCAATCTATAAAGGACTGCAGTATATGCTTGGCGCAATTGTCGATCAGAATGTGTATGTTTGGTAGCGGGAAATCATCCTTGGGACTTGCTCTGTTTAGATACATATAATCAACACAGACTCTGACTTTTCCATCTTTCTTTGGAACTGGCACGATGTTGGCTAACCAAGTTGGGTATTCAACCACCCTGAGGACCTTTTCGTGATTTGCTTGGTGACCTCCTCTTTGATTTTCAGACTCATATCAGGCTTGATTTTCCTGAGTTTCTGCTTTACTGGTAGACAAATTGGGTTTGTGGGAAACTTGTGAGCCACAATAGATGTACTTAACACGGTCATATCATCGTACGACCATGCAAAGACGTCCTCATACTCTTTCAGGAACTGTCTGTACTCTTCTTTTTCTGGCGGTGATAAGTGAATGCTGATACGGGTCTCCTTGACAGTTTCAGAATCTCCTAAGTTGATTATCTCAGTTTCTCCTAGGTTGGACTTGGGATTGTTCTCAAAATCCTCTACTTCCCTGACAATTTCCTCGGGTATGACATCCTCTTCTTCTGAATCACTATCCTTTTGTTGTGTTGCCTCATTATATGTCACAGTTGTCGGTTCATCTAGATAGGAAATAGTAATGCTGCATAGATAAAGAAATGACAGAGAATGGTAATAATAAATATCGATCCATTGAAACATAAAAGAGATTTTCAATAACTTAAACAACATTTTGGAACGCTGGAGGTTTTATTTTAAAATAAATGCAAAAAGGGAAATCATTTTCTTAGAAAACAACAAAACAAAAACTGATGTTCAGCCTTGCTACCTCGGGACTCGTCGGGCCCTGGATGGTCTGACACTCCAATTCTTGATGAATGATCTTGTCCCACCATGTTTCCCGTTTCTCCGCCAGTGATATTGTTAGGTACATATGCCTCTCTTAACACCTTTAAGAGAGCATTCCTATGCACTTCTGAATTTTGTAGTAGTGAGAGGATAGATATCTAAGCAGGAGTCTTGTTCAAATGATCTGTGACTGGATACTCTTTTTCTTTCACTTTCCTCCAAAGGTCGTCTGGGCCTGTTTAAATAATGGGCGGTCTATTAGAGGCCTGCTTACTGGATTCTCCCAAGTGCTCTGGTGTATAGACTCTTCACGTTATGGTCATCCCTTGCGCAGCGCTGGATTCTTCTATTTTGTTCTTTCCTATTCTTCTAGCTTCATCCACATAATCCTAAGGTATAGACTTAGTGTTGACAGGCGGCGTGGTTGACATTGTCACTGTGAAAGGTGTGGTTACTTCCACCTCGAATAGAACATGCGCAGTTGCGAGGGGTGTGCTATCTCAACCTGAAATGGAACTGATGCATCTATCTCAACCTCCACTGGCGGCTGTATTTGTATTATAATAAGATTGAGCGTGACGCCGGTTTCTTAGGATTATCACCCTCTTTGATAAGACCAATTTATCCCTCAGGATCCCATTTCTCATTGATCTCTATCACATTGACACCTTCACCCCTATGATCTGGGAGGGGGTGTTGTTGTGGACGTTGGGTGTAGCTTCTTTGGCCAGAATGACCGTATTGTCAATCAAGGTGATCTTATCCTTTAGTGTTTGGAACTCGTCAATGGTGTGCCCTTTCATGCTAGAATGATATGCACGGGTCTTATTCGGGTTGAACCATTGGGATGGATTCTCCACGGTCGCAACAGGGATAGGAGTGACATAACCATCAACCTTCAACCTTTCATACAGCTGGTCAATGGGTTCGAATGGCAGTGTATTGTCTAGGTGGTCTGCGGTCAAAGTTAGGTCGAGGTCTTGGGTAGTTTGGGCGGTTAGAGGTGACTGAAAGCAAGATGGTTGGGAATTATATGTGTGATAAACAGTGGCTGGCTGGGAATATCTGGGAGGCGATGGTTGGTATGTGGGCGGAGGTTCTTGGTATGTAAGTGGGGAAGTTTGATATACAAGTGGAGTTTTGGGTCCTTGGGAGACCATTACCGTTTCTGCATCTTTATTCTTCGATATACCCCCTGACTGCAATGCTTTGTTTGTGGCCTGTAATGCTTCGAAGTTTGTCACCATATCGCTTTTTGATGCTCTCTTCAATCCTTTCTCCGAGTTTCATGTTATTGGAGAACTTGTTGTTTTCAATAACCATCAATCTTTCATAGTATTGTGGATCATGTGCTCTGACGAAGAACTTGTTCATCTGTTCTTTATCCGATGATGGCCTGACTTTGGCTGCTTCTGACCTCCAACGAGTGGCATACTCGCGGAAGTTCTCAGTGGGCTTCTTCTTTAAGTTCTGAATGCAGAAGACATCTGGGGCATTTTTGTGTTAAACCTGAGTCCATCCATAAATTCAGACGCCATACTCACCCATTTGGACCATTTCTTAGGATTCTGGCTAATGTACCAGGACAAAGCATCTCCCGTAAGGCTCCTCATAAAAAGCTTCATCCGGATCTTTTCATCTTTTCCAACCCCGACAATCTTGTCACAATAGGTCCTTAGATGAACCCTGGGATCACCTGTACCATCAAAAATCTCGAACTTGGGAGGTTTGTAACCTTCCGGCAGTTCTATATCCGGTTGTATGCACAAGTCTTCATAATTCAGACCTTTTATCCCTTTGACTCCTTCGACACTTTGAACCCGACTTGTCAACTTCTTGAGCTCTTCAGCCAGGTTCTTAAATGAGCAGGTCCTTTTTAGCAGATTCTGGTGCATATGAGATGGGTTGAGTGGAGTGACGTAGGGTCTCCATATATATAGGGTTGTTTTGGTGACCTGGAGTTTGAGTATGATTGTGATCATTGTTGGAATTCTGGGATTCAGGAATGACTGGCGGGGTGTTTTACAAAGTGTGGTAGGTGTTTTGCTGGTACTATGGTAGGATAGTTTGATTTTTTGGTGGGGTTGAATAATGGTGAGGTGCGGGAGGATTTTGTAGGTGCTTGATGGGTGTGTTTTGCGGTGGAGCGGGGTTTTGAGTGTTTGAATGGTTGGCATCTGGGATATTAAGTGTGAGGGATATGCTTGCTAAGCTCCATATCTGCTCGAGCTCACCCTGGATTTCTAGTATTTTATGCTCAAGTCATGATACTACATCATTTGGGGCCTGAGAGGGCATCAGAAGCTTCTGCATGTTCAACATGTGTGTTGTTGTCTCTTCTAGTGTTGTTCAAATCAACACAAGAAGAAAATATGGAGGCAGGGCTTAGCCTCATGTAGATGGAGACAGATCTTAGTCTCATGGAAGATTCGGGTCAGGGCCTAGTCCCATGCAAGTGAAGGCAGAGCTTATTCTTAGGCAAATATGGTGGCAGGTCCTAGCCTCATGCAGATGAAGACAGAGCTTAGTCTCATGCAAGATTCGGGACATGGCTTAGTCCCATGCAAGTGAAGGCAGATCTTAGTCTTATGAAAATATAGAGTCAGGGCTTAGCCTCATACAGATGGAGACAGAGCTTAGTCTCATGCAACATTTGGGACATGGCTTAGTCCCATGCAAATGAAGGCAGAGCTTATCCTTATGCAAATATGGAGGAAAGGCTTAGCCTTATGTAGAATATAATAAATAGCCGGTGATAGCAGAGTTTTCTTTGCTGGTAGTAGACTTCAGTATCGCGGTTATTATGAAGATTGTGACTTTGAAGCATGTATATTCGCCATTCCTGCGTTCAAAGAAAAATCGTGAGTTCTGTGAGATGGGAGGTTGGTTCGTTCCTCAGTCAGCTTGCATGACTTGCTTTGCTCGGTCTAAAGATCCTATTCAAATTATTGAGGGTAGCGTTTGCTAAACAGTGTTATTTCAAAAGGCAAGCATGCGTATTTTTCAAAGTCATAGTAAAAAATATGTTTTTTAGAAGTTTTTTAAATGAACCAATGATTGTGACATGATCCGAGACATTGCGACTTCTCTTCCTGTAGAATTTTTAGGGTCTTCCTCAAAATTCTGCCCCATTTGGACGGACAAACATTTCTGACTGATGTATATGTTGCGATCGGCTGAACTTGTTTCAGAATTTTGAGGGTCCTCCTCAAAATTCTGCCCCAGTTTCTGTGGAATTCTTGTGCTTGATTTTTAAGGTCTCACACATGGCTTTCATGAGATCACTGTTGAGCTTGGCGATATTGTCAGTTATGATGGACTCCGGAACTACGAATCGGCAAACAATCTGGTCGTGGACAAAATCTTCCACGAGTTTCTTAGTCACTTCATTGTAAGATGCTACTTCGACCCATTTGATGAAGTAATCAATAGCTACCAAGATGAACTGATGCCCATTTGATGCGGTGGGCTCGATTGGATCGATGACATCCATTCCCCAGGCGGTGAATGGTTAAGGTGAGCTTGTTGCATTGAGCTCATTTGGCGGCACTTTTACATATCCGCATATACCTGACATTGGTAGCATTTTTGGACATATCATATGAAATTTGTTTTCATGGTCATCCAGAAATAACCGGCCCTGAGTATCTTCTTGGCAAAGACAAAACCATTCATATGCGGGCCGCAAGTTCATACATGTATCTCTTCTACCAACTTACAAGCTTATTTCGCGTCGACGTGCCTTAACAATCCCAAACCAGGAGTTCTTCTATATAGGGTTCCTCTGTTGTGGAAGAAATTGTTGAACAATCTCCGAAGCGTGCGTTTCTGAGTATGGTTTGCATGCTCCGGGTATTCCCCTTTTGTCAGATACCTTTTGATGTCGTGGAACCAACGCTTCCCATATGTTTCTTCTTCGACATGAGCACGATATGCCGACTGACTGTGGATCCTTACTGGGATATGATCAGTAAAGTTCTTTTCTAGATGTTGTATCATTGATGACAAAGTGGCCAATGCATCGCTAAACTCGTTCTGAACCCTTGGAACATGCCGAAACTCTATCTTCATGAACCTCTTCCTCAATTCCCGCGCATAGTGAAGATATGGCAGTATCTTGGAATTCTTGGTGGCCCATTCTCCTTGTACCTGGTGCACGAGCAAATCTGAATCGCTGATTACTAACAGCTCCTGAATATTCATGTTGATGGCCAAGTTGAGACCTAGTATGCAAGCTTCATACTCTACCATGTTGTTGGTGCAGGGAAATCTGAGCTTAGCAGATACCGGGTAATGTTGACAAGTTTTCGATACCAAGATAGCTCCAATACCGACTCCTTTGAAATTTTCCGCTCCGTCAAAGAACATCCTCCAACCGTCGTAGGATTCAGCAATATCCTCCCCTATGAATAACACTTCTTCATCGGGAAAATACATTTTTAGGGACTCGTATTCTCCTTCACCAAGGTTTTTCAGCAAGATGATCTGCCTGTGCCTGTCCTTTGGCTGCTTTTTGAGTTACAAAAATAATGTCGAACTCACTCAACAGGATTTTCCACTTAGCCAGCTAACCAGTGGGCATATATTTTTGAAAGATATATTTCAGGTGATCTGTTGATACCCAATCTTAACCAAAATAATTTTTTAATTGCATATACGTCTTCAAAATCATGCATTAGCATCAATTGGTATTTTTCCACAATTTTTACATCTTTAAAATTAATTTGCCTAGTATTTTACTTTTAATAAATAATTATAAAATTGCATCACAAATGATTTCAAAAATATTTTTTTGGTTTAATTTACTATTTATGGTCTTATTAAGTCCATTTATTCATAAATAGCCAAATTGACACATTTTGGTTATAATTGCAATAACTTTTCAATTATAACTCATGCATACATTTTTGCATCATTTCAACCAAAATTAGTCCATTATATTTTTTTAATACTAAATAATTACTTTTAAAAGATTTACATGCATGAAATCACTTTTGTAATTAGTTACTTATTTTACAAATTAATTTTTTATTTAATTACTTTGGGTATTTAACAAACAACCTTTTTATTT
>MDKI01109652.1:0-44935 GCA_005239505.1 Nicotiana paniculata | reverse complement strand
TATATATATATATATATATATATATATATATATATATATATATATATATATATATATGTTTCTTTCAATCAAATACTTATAGTATTCTTTAGTAGTTCGTAAATTGTGACTCCAAACCCTGGGTAGCTAGAGATTAGTATTAGTTTCGCAGTATAGTACACCATTTCATTTATTATTATTTTGATATCATTTATTGGATAATATTAGTCCTCCGCATTATGTTTTAATTGTTTTAAATGTTGAATCCCTCTAATATTGGTTTGCCTAGAAAGTATGGTGTTAGGCGCCATCACGATCTCGAGGGTTGGGAATTTGGGTCATGACAAGTTGGTATTAGAGCATAAGGTTGCCTAGGTCTCACAATTCACGAACAAGCTTAATAGAGTCTGAGGGACCGGTACAGAGACGTCTGTACTTATCTCTCAGAGACTATAAAGTTAGGAACAAACTCATTTTATTTCTACTCTGTCGTGCGATTCTTGTTATCTCAAATACTGATTAAACTCTTCTATTCTCTCGTAGATGGCGAGAATACGTACCTCTTCTTCCGCTGACCAGCAACCGGATCCTCCAGCAGCAAAATCTCCTACAAGGGGTAGAGGCCAAGGCCGAGGCAGGGGCAGGACTCAGCCCAGTGCTCAGGCAACAGCTCCAGCTGCAGAGCCCCAGATAGAGCTTGATGAGGGGGATCCAGCTCAAACCGTTCCGGTGGGACCAACTCATGTCCCAGAGGGGTTTATTACTACCTCGGTGCTTCAGGATGCCTTGGTCCGACTAGTGGGCCTTATGGAGAGGTGTAGCCTAGACCGGTGCATTCCCCGTGGCAGCAACTGTATCTCAGGCTGGAGGAGGGGTTCAGACTCTTGCTACCCACACTCCTGAGCAGATTACTCCTCAAATTCAGACCCCAGTTACCAATCTATTTGGGGTAGTTCATCTAGTTGCTGCAGCATTTCTCGTTGCTGGGACAACTATGTCCTTCGATGCTTTCTGGAGATTAGACAGGTTTATCAAGGTTTTCCCTGTTCATTTCAGCGGTGCCACTCCAGAGGACCCCCAGGAATACCTTGATAGCTGTCATGAGGTTCTTCGGAACATGGGTATTTTGGAGATCAAAGGGGTCAATTTTGCTGCTTTTCAGATGACCGGTTCTGCCAAGAAATGGTGGAGGGATTATCTACTGACTATACCAGCTCTGTCACCTGATCTGACTTGGGATCAGTTTTCACATCTCTTCTTGGAGAAGTTCCTGCCTATCACTACTAGATAGAAGCGCCGTCATCAGTTTGAGCGTCTTCAGCAGGGTAGTATGACTGTTACCCAGCATGAGACTCGCTTTATGGATTTGGATCGTCATACTACTCTTTTGCTACCCACACAAAGAGAGAGGGTTAGGTGATTTATTGAGGGTCTTGCTCAGCCGATCATATTGCATATTGCTAAGGAGACATGGAGCAAGATATCTTTCCAGGATGCGGCCAATGTTGCCAAGAGAGTTGAGGTGGTTCTCGGATTGGGAGGCCAGGGTTCAGACAAGAGACCTCGCCACTCTGGTAGATCGAGCGGTGGCTCATCTGGAGGCGGGGTTTATTTCAGTAGAGGCCATTCTTCCAAGCCATTTCATTTAGCACTTCAGGCATCTCATGGTACCTCAGGTGGTCGTGGTTCTTATATGCCTCCTTCTACACAGCCAGCCTATAGTGCATCACCAGCTCCTATCAGAGCACCTCTTCTACGGAGTTATTATCGTGGTCAGCGGGCTCGTTAGGGTCAGCCTCAATATCAGGAGGGATGCTTCGAGTGTGGTGAATATGCGCATATTCGGAGAGCTTGTCCGAGATTTTCGAGTAATCAGCTTTAGTACCAGAGTTCTCGTTCCATAGTTCCGGCACCAGCCGCAGCACCAACTGCCTAGCCAGCCAAGGGTAGGGGTCAGGTAGCCAGAGGTAGGGGCCAGATTGTTAGAGGTGGAGGCCAGCCCGCTAGAGGTGGAGGTCCGCCTGTCAGAGGTCGTCCCAGGGACATGGTTCAGGGTGGTAGGGCCCAACACCGATTGTATGCATTTCCATCCAGACCTGAGGCGGAGTCCTCCGATGTTTTTATCATAGGTACCATTTCAGTTTGCAATAGAGATGCTTCAGTTCTTTTTTATCTGGGGTCTATTTACTCTTATGTATCATCTTACTTTGCTTCATATTTGGTTGTGTCCCGTGATTCCTTGAGTGTCCATGTTTATGTGTCTATGCCCGTGGGGGATGCTATTATTGTAGATCGTGTGTATCACTCGTGTGTGGTCGTTATTGAGTGTCTTGAAACCAGTGTGGACCTTTTGCTTCTTGTCATGGTTGATTTTGATGCCATATTGGGTATGGATTGGTTATCGCCTTATTATGCCATCTTGGACTGTCGCGCCAAAACAATTACATTAGCTTTGTCGGGGTTTCCCCGATTAGAGTGGAAAGGGACTCCCAGTCATTCTTCCAACAGGGCTATTTCTTATACGAAGGCTCATTGCATGGTCGAGAAGGGATGTTTGGCTTATTTGGCCCATGTTCGTGATTCTAGTACTGAGGATTCTTCTATAGCTTCGGTGCCTGTTGTTCGTGAATTTCCTGAGGTGTTTTCTGCAGACCTACCGGGGATTCCACCCAACAAGGATATTGATTTTTGCATTGATGTGGCTCCGTGAACTCAACCCATTTCTAATCCTCCATGTCGGATGGCCCCACCAGATTTGAAAGAATTGAAAGAACAGTTGCAAGACTTTCTTGATAAGGGCTTCATTAGAACTAGTGTCTCACCCTGGGGTCCACCAGTTTTGTTCGTGAAGAAGAATAATGGATCGATGAGGATATGTATAGATTACCAGCAGTTGAACAAAGTCACTATCAAGAACAAGTATCTGTTGCCGAGGATTGATGATTTGTTTGATCAGCTTCAGGGTGCCAAGGTGTTTTCAAAGATCGGTTTGAGATCGGGCCAAGGTGTTTTCAAAGATCGGTTTGAGATCGGGCTACCATCAGTTGAAGATTAGGGCGTCTGATGTCCCTAAGACAGCTTTTCGGACGAGGTATGGGCACTATGAATTTCTGGTGATATCTTTTGGCTTGACTAATGCCCCAGCAGCATTTATGGACCTGATTAATCGAGTTTTCAAGCCTTATCTGGATTGCTTCGTAATTGTGTTCATTGATGATATTCTAATATACTCTCGCAGTCAGGAGGAGCATGAGAAGCACCTCCGAATAACGCTTCAGACTTTGAAGGATAGTCAGCTGTATGCTAAATTTTCAAAGTGCGAGTTCTGGTTGGATTCAGTAGCTTTCTTGAGTCATATCGTATCAGCAGAGAATATTTAGGTAGATCCTAAGAAGATAGACGTAGTCAAGAACTGGCCTAGACCCACTTCAGCCATGGAGATCAGGAGCTTTTTGGGTTTGGCAGGTTACTACCGTCATTTTGTGGAGGGGTTTTCATCTATAGCATCCCCAATGACTAAGTTGACTCAGAAGGGTGCCCCATTCAAATGGTCGGACGAGTGTGAGGCGAGCTTTCAGAAGCTCAAGACAGCCTTAACTTCAGCACCGGTGTTGGTGTTACCATCAGGTTCAGGATCTTTCACGGTATATTGTGATGCCTCCCGTGTTGGGCTCGGAGAGGTATTGATGCAAGATGGTAGGGTGATTGCATATGCGTCTTGGAAGTTGAAGATTCATGAGAAGAATTACCATGTCCATGACTTAGAGTTGGCAGGCATTGTTCACGCATTGAAGATTTGGAGGCACTATCTTTATGGTGTGCCGTGTGAGGTTTTCACAGATCATCGCAGTATTCATTACTTGTTCAAGCAAAAGGATCTTAATTTGAGGCAGAGGAGATGGTTAGAGTTATTGAAAGACTATGACATCACTATATTGTATCATCCGAGGAAGGCCAATGTTGTGGCCGATGCATTGAGTAGGAAGGCGGTGAGTATGGGCAGCCTTGCGTTCATTCCAGTCGGCGAGAGGCCGATAACTTCAGACATTCAGACTTTGGCTAATCATTTCGTGTGATTAGATGTTTCATAGCCCAGCCGTGTTCTAGCTTGTACAATCGCTCGGTCTTCTTTATTCGAGCGTATAAGAGACCGACAGAATGATGACCCTCACTTGATGGTCCTTAGGGACATAGTTCGGCACGGTGGTGCCAAACAGGTTACAACTGGAGATGACAGTGTTTTGAGGATGTAGGGTCGAGTGTGTGTGCCTAATGTAGATGGGCTTCATGAATTTATTTTCGAGGAGGTTTACAGTTCTAAGTATTTTATTCACCACGGTGCTGCCAAGATGTACCAGGACCTACGGCAGCATTATTGGTGGCGAAGGATGAAGAAGGACATTATTGCTTATGTGGCTCGTTTCTTGAGTTGTCAACAGATGAAGTATGAGCATCACAGACCAGGTGGCTTGCTTCAGCAGATATAGATTCCTGAGTGGAAGTGGGAGCGTATTACTATGGACTTCGTTGTTGGTCTCCTACGGACTTAGAGGAAGTTCGACGCTGTTTGGGTTATTGTGGATAGGCCTAAATCAACGCACTTCATTCATGTGGCAAGTACTTACTATTCGGAGCGGTTGGCAGAGATTTATATTCGGGAGATTGTTCTCTTTCACGGTGTGCCCGTGTCTATCATTTCTGATCGAGGTACGTAGTTTACCTCGCACTTTTGGAGTGCAGTTCAGCGTGAGTTGGGTACACGAGTTGAGTTGAGAACAACATTCCATCCGCAGACAGGCAGTCCGAACGTACTATTCAGATCTTGGAAGATATGCTCTGCACCTACGTTATTGACTTTGGAGGTTCTTGGGATCAGTTCTTGCCGTTAGCAGAGTTTTCCTACAATAATAGCTACCAGTCGAGCATTCAGATGGCTCCCTACAAGGCATTATACGGTAGATGGTGTAGATCGCCAGTTGGATGGTTTGAGCCAGGAGAGGCTCGGTTATTGGGTACAGACTTAGTTCAGGAAGCCTTGGACAAGGTCAAGATTATACAGGATCGACTTTGTACATCTCAGTCCAGGGAAAAGAGTTATGTCGGCCGTAAAATTCGTGATGTGGCATTCATGGTCAGAGAGAGGGTATTACTTCGGGTATCACCCATGAAGGGTGTTATGCGATTTGGGAAGAAGGTACCTAGGTATATCGAGCCATTTGAAATTCTCGAGAGAGTGAGGGAGGTAGCTTATAGACTTGCGTTGCCTCCAGGGTTATCCTTAGTTCATCTGGTATTCCATGTGTCTATGCTCCAAAAATATCATGGTGACCCGTCCCACGTGTTAGATTTCAACTCTGTCCAATTGGACAAGGATTTGACTTATGAGGAGGAGTCGGTAGCCATTCTAGACCGGCAGGTTCGTCAGTTGAGGTCAAAGAGTTACCCTTCAGTTAGAATGCAGTAGAGAGGTCGGCCTATTGAGGCTGCTACTTGGGAGTCCGAGTTGGACATGTAGAGTAGATACCCACGCTTGTTCGCCAGTTCAGGTACTTTTCTATGTCTGTTCGAGGACGAACGTTTGTTTAAGAGGTGGAGATTGTGATGACCCAAAGGGTCATCCTATGGTTTAAGACACCATTCCGGTCTCATTAGCCTTAAAAACATTAATTTTATTCACCTCAATTTTGCGTGCGCAGTCCGGACGTGAATCCGAAAAGACTCTATTTGAAAATATATGAAATAATAATTTTTGAGAGTTAAAAATTAATTTTAACTGACTTCGGTCAACGTTTTGAGTAAACGGACCCGGACCCATGTTCTGACGGTCTCGGGAGGTCCGTAGTAAAATATGGGACTTGGGCGTATACCCGGAATCGAATTCCGAGGTCCCTAGCTCAAGAAATGAATTTTTGATGAAAATTGTTAAACTGAAATTTAAAGGAATTAAAGAAAAGAATTGATGTTTGAACTCGTTGGTATCGGGTCCGTATTTTAGTTCCGAAGCCTGGTACATGTTTTTTATAATGTTTAAGTCCTATCTGTGAAATTTGGTGGAAATCGGAGTTCATTTGACGTGATTCGGACGTCCGGTTGAGAAAATAGTGAATTTGAAGTGTTCTTGAGAAAATCATGGGTTTTGATGTTAAATTTATAGTTTTAGGTGTTAATTTTGTGATTTGATCGCACGAGCGAGTATGTATGATATTTTTAGACTTGTGTACATGTTTGGATTGGTGCCCCGAGGGTTCGGGTGAGTTTTGGATAGGCTACGGGGTGTTTCGGGCTTATAAACTTTTGCTGTCATAACTGTTTCTGGTGCACTGACTCTTACTTCTACACGATCGCGACTGGGCAATCATTTTTTTCTACGCGAACGCTAACCTTGGTAGCGAATGTGAAGCAATAGGGGGATTACCCTTCGCGAACGCGACCAGGCTATCGCGAATGTTGACCAGGATATCGTGAACGCGTTGAGTTATGGGCATGGGGAGGGTAACCTCAAATTGTTCTTTGCAAACGCGACCATTGGGCCGCGACGCAGTGGTCATCTGAAGCAAAGCTTCACGAACGCGTTCTATACCTACGAGAACGCAAAGTCTATTGGGCTGTAACACTCCGCGATCAAAACGGGTCTATCGCGAACGCGAAATACATGCCCAGCTATTAAAAACAGAACAGTAACACGGGAATAAGCCATTATTTCATATTTTCAAAACCAAGAAGACCTAGAGGTGATTTTCAATATACAAGTTCTTCCCCAAAGTGTTGGTAAACGATTCTAAATTATTTACTTTCGATTACCCATTGTTTTCATCACTTTTTAATCAAAAATCAAGGGTATTCATGGTAGAAATTGGGGGTTGGGTAGAATTAAGAAATTTTACATAATTAGAATTTAGACCTCGAATTGGGATTGAATTTCGAAACTAACTACATATTCGGGTTCAGGGGTGAATGGGTAAACGGAATTTGGTCCGAACCCCGAGTTTGAACCAAGCGGGCCCGAGGTCGTTTTTTAACTTTTTTTGGGAAAAATTAGGAAAACCATAATTTTGCATTAAAGTTAGTTCCTTTAGAACTAATTAATGATATAGAACTAATTATGATTAGATACGAGTGAGTTGGAGGTGAATTTGAAAGGAAAAGTTGTAATTGAGCAGTGAGTGGCGTGCGAGATTGAGGTAAGTGTTTGGTCTAACCTTTTCTTGAGGGATTAGGAATCCCCGATTTAATTTCTATGTGAAAATTCGTGTGTGTGGTGTATAGGTGAGGTGACAAGTACCTATGTGCCACCAAATTATCTGTTTAGCATGTTCCCTTCCCCGTTTCGAATTTATTATATTCCTGTCTTAATTGTTTCATGACTATTGATGTTTCCATGTCTACTTGTTTTTTTGTCCAATTAATTTGTTAAATATATTGTTTCACTCATTTGAAAATATGAATTGTTCCTTAGCTTCTTTGTGGTACATTAATGGTTGAGCCGGTGGTCAGCGTTTCATGATACGTTCCGGTTGGTTTCGCTGTGTAGTAATAATTGGTGAAGTTTCTAAATTTTACAGCTTTCCTTTTACATTAGTTGAGATATAAATATTGTGAAGGATTTTGATCTAAAATTGTGAAACCCTTATTATAAATGGTGAAATGTGATCGTCAAGTGAGAGCAGGTTGCACGCCGCAACAAGTAGTAATAAGGGTGGACAGGTGGGATTGGGTTGCACGCTGCAACATGAGGAATAAGGGTGATATATATATATATATATGTGTGTGTGTGTGTGTGTGTGTGTGTGTGTGTGTGTGTGTGCATGTGCGTGTGTCTGTGTTGAAGAGTAATAAGGGTGGACAGGTGGGATTGGGTTGCACGCTGCAACATGAGGAATAAGGGTGATATATATATATATATATGTGTGTGTGTGTGTGTGTGTGTGTGTGTGTGTGTGTGTGTGCATGTGCGTGTGTCTGTGTTGAAGAGTAATAAGGGTGGACAGGTGGGATCGGGTTGCACGCCGCAACAAGGAGTAATAAGGGAGAATATTCATGATGTTACCGGTTATATGATGGAAACTGAAATACCCACTATTTTATTTGTTGTTCTTCATATTCTGCTTGTACCGTTATTTAAATTGTAACATGAAAATTTACGTAAGGATTGGTTATAGCTGAGATCTGGAAAGATAGCTGGGTTATTTATTGATTTACCGCAAGTTACTGTTTCATTTAGTTTAGTATTTTCTTGTTGCTTTATTAAACTGTGTATACAGGTTATATTATAAATGCCTCGCCGTAGCCTCGTCACTACTTCGTCGAGGTTAGACTTGACACTTACCAGTACATGGGGTCGATTATAATGATACTGGACTCTCCACTTCTTGTGCAGATCCAGGTTCCGGTCAGAGTTGATTTTGAGTAGTAGCTGAACATTCGTACGGAGACATGAGATAGATCTGCTGGCGTCCGCAGATTCCTGGAGTCTTCTCCATATTATTTATCTACTGTTTTATTTAATTCAAACAAATATATATTTTATTTCGGTCAAATACTTATAGTATTTTTTAGTCATTCATTCATTCATCTTTTGTCGTATGATTGAAGACTGTGGCAGCATCCTTATCTCCGCGGCCGCTTAAATTAACAATCACCTTCTCACCATCCTCCAGAGTAGGGCAAAGTCTGTCGAGAAATGCAAGTGCATGAGAAGCTTCTAAGGCTGGGAATATCCCTTCTAGCCTACACAGCCGTTTATACGCTGCAACCACAAAAGTGAATAAGCATCAATTACTATTGAAAACTGGAATGGTTATGATTCCTTCTTTCAAAAAATTGCTAGAGATAATTAATTTACCTTCTAAGGCTTGTTCATCTGTGACAGCATAAAACTCTGCACGCCCAATGTCTTTTAGAAAGCTAAGCTCTGGGCTAACACCTGGGTACTCTAATCTGCATATTCAATAATATTGCATTAAATTTGGAAGATCACATTGAATACTCATTTATAGCAAGGATAATATTTAAAATATGTATTGATAAAGTTAAAGGTTTTTTTATACTATCAATAATGTAGTTTAATACGTGATAACAAATAAGTTGTCAATTTATCACGACGCCATTTAACTCATTAAGGAGATTTACATGTGTACTTTATAGGTGACCTGATTGGTAAAAAGTAATTATTTTTTATATCATTAACAACTTCATTTATTTATCTGCGGTGGCGGACTCACGTGATGGCTAGCGGGTTCAACTGAATCCGTTTCACCAAAAAATAATATTGTATATAGGTATAATTAGGATTAAAAATATGTAAATTTTGTATAAATATTTTATTTGAACCCACTTGACAAGTACTATTTTACGACTAAAGTTATATACTTCTAAAATTGAACCCGCTTGTACAAAATCCTAAGTCCGCCACTATTTATTCACATATATGCTCTATACCATCATCGAATATGATGGGTTGGATGAGATTCCTACGCCCTTAGTTAGAGGTGTTGGATTAATTCCCTCAAAATGGAGAAATTCCTGATTCTTACCTGGGGGAGTCAACAACTACAAATATAGCTTGTTAAACCTACAAAAAAGGCAAAGGGGGATTTTTTTTTTTTTATATATATATATATATATATATATATATACATATAAAATTGACCTCTCTTGATTAAAAGAATCCGCACGCTTGAAATTAAAGTGAAAACTTACCCCACACCTATTGAGTATGGTCCAATAATTTGTCCTTCATCATCTTGTAAGAAATAGCTCATTGCACCATGGTACACCCCAACTTGACCTCTAGCCATAGTTGCTGAGTGTTTACCTGTATTAAGACCAAACCCACCAGCTTCAACTCCTATTAGCCTCACATCTTTATCTTCAATAAATTCATGAAATAGACCCAACGCATTAGAGCCACTACCAACACAAGCCACTAACACATCTGGTTTCCCACCCCATTTTTCCATGGCTTGTTTCCTCGTTTCTTTTCCAATTATAGATTGGAATTCACGAACCATGGTTGGACATGGGTGTGGTCCTATCGCTGCACCTCCTAAGAAATAGCTTGTCTCCAAGTTGTTAACCCAATGTCGAATGCCTTCCGAGACTGCATCTTTAAAACTTCCTTTAACACGTTTCACCTGCTTGAATATTCAAACATGTAAGGATTTTCCTCTTTTTGTCGTATTAGAGAGGCGGATTTAAGATTTCCACTAAAAAAGACTAGAAAAAAAATATATTAAGTGCGAATTGATCTCTATTTCTTTCGATAAATAATTCAATATTCAACCAAGCGCAACATTTAATTTTCTTGGAATATAAGTATCAATAGATAATATTACACTGATATCAGTGTGACAAAAAGTTTAAATAATTTTGTGATATTATTACTGTTAAAGAAAAAGTACCTTTGCACCAAGATGCTTCATCAAGAGTACATTAGAAGGTTGTCTCTCCATATCTAAGCTTCCCATGAATACAGTACACTCCAATGAAAGTTTAGCACAGGCAGCCGCCGTCGCGACGCCATGCTGGCCAGCTCCGGTGGCTGCTATGATATTTTTAATGTCCATGCGCTTAGCCAACATTGTTTGTGCAATAGCGTTGTTGATCTTGTGTGCTCCAACATGGTTTAGATCTTCCCTTTTTAGATATACGTCTGGTCCTTTTCCCCCATTCCTGCTCTTGTAGTGATCCGTTAGCCTCTCAGCGAAGTACAATGGAGTTTCACGGCCTACGTAGTCCCTTAGTGCCACTCCGAGCTCCATCTGCATAAAATTTATATGTTGTTAGTTTTAAATGTAACGAACGGAGCTTTTGGCGTAGCTGGTAAACTTGCTACTATATGATCAGAAGGTCATGAGTTCGAGTCGTGGAAACAATCTCTTGCAGAAATGCAGGGTAAGGTTACGTATATATGACCCGATTCTATTTCGGACTTCACGTATAGCGGGAGTTTAGTGCAGCCGACTACTTTTTCTTTTCTTTTTTGTTAGTTTAAAATTTTATTGCTAGTCAAGAGTTTTACGTGGTAGTAAATCTTTTATTATCTGACATGTAGTGACAGAGTCAGGAACTTTACCAAGAGGATTAAGAATATTAAAAAGTAAACACACAAACATACCAAGGAGATTAACATCTATTATTTATATAAAAATAAATAATTTTAACCTTATATATATATATAGTGTAATTCCTAGCTCCGCCCTTGCCCACCTCGAAATTTACATATTTAGTACCGGATAAAGTGCTGAGCAGTTCACACATAGATGTTTAGTTACTTTAACGGGAGCAAAAGTAGTTTTATGAGTTTACTGTTATAATACGTCAAATTCAGCAGCCATACGTGATACTCCCTTTGGAATATCATTGGAAACAAGTCTCTCAGAACTTTGTAAGGGAATTTAAGAAAAACCTGAAACTGAGGGTCGTGCAAAGCAGAGTTGAATTCGTAATCAAGCTTTGTTAAAGAAGATATAAGCGTCTCAGGTACGAACTTTCCACCATAAATACCAAACTTTTCATTGCTCGATATTGCTCTCTTCTTTTCATGGTAAACCAGCTTCCCTGCTAACTCTGTAACTCGGCTCGGATCAGTAGCTATGGAAAATATAGCAAATTTTCCTTTCCGTTTTTTGCTTATTGATAATCTTGGTTCACCAGTTGTAGCAATTTTTGCTTGTCGAAAAATAACTTCTATGTTACATGCCATAATTATGTCTTTTCTCAAATAAAAAAATAATTTTGTTACAGAACTGTTAGAAACAAGAATGAACTATATCTTAAAGATAGATAAACTGTTTCTGATAGACTTTTCGCTCGAAATAAAAACAAAACAAGCAGACACAAAATATAGTATCGAACAACAAAATAAAGTAATAAGGTTACAGGGTTACAGAATAATGGACTCGAAAGGATATTGAGAACTTCAAGAAAGATTTGAAATTGTGTTATCTCAAGTGTTTTATTCTTGTTAAAGGAGTTTATAGGGAAGAGACCCGCTGAACACAAACAGATATATATAGCAGTGGGGATCGAGGTTGTTGAATTAGCACAGGGTTGCCTGAAATTGTACATAGACTACAGCTCTAGTTAAATAGCCTCATTCTAAAGATTAATCTATTCACTTGACGGCTTTATAGCTTGTTTGGTCAAGTTTTATCATTTTTATATTTAGAAATAATTTAATTTTAAAATTTAATTTTATTTACTTTACTTTAATGAGAAGTTTTTATAGTCATACAAATATCATGGATTCACTAAGCTTTTGCCTCTTAAGCTTTTAGCGCCACATATTTCAAAAGTTTTCTCTTTTTTTCTTAAATATTGTATCAAGTCTAATTATATCATTTAAATTGAAACGAAGGGAGTAACTAACCTTGCTTCCGAGAAAATTTAAATCTTTACTCTCTGGACTAAAATGTAAAAAAAGAATTTTAATATCGTTTACCTTAAATTAAACGTGTGTATAACATATAAAAAGTACTTTTCCAAATCCTGTGGTCATATACAGTCCATATTGCTTTTATAACAGGTGTCATTAAGAGTAAGATTTTAAAAGAAGTAAGACACATAACTTGAAAGGAATCGAGTAATAATTACTTAAGCTCAATAAATATTAGTTAGACTATCCCATTTGGTTGGGCTATAAATAATGAGCCACTTCATTAGATCCAATATGTCATTTTCCTAGAGGCTCAATTTGATGTCACGTGTCAAATGACGTGGCACGCCAAGTCAAATGGAAGAGCCAATAGGATAATTCCACATGTCAAAATCACAAGGTATGCCAAGTCAAATTAAAAGGCCAGTGAAATCGTACTACGTGTGTGCGTGACATATTCTGGTCAATATGCGACCTTGTCACACTTCAATTTGATAGGTCGGAAAGAGTTTGTTCTTATCATAACTTTTCCCTCCCACAACTATAAATAGGGGTGTTCATAACCTCGAAAAGACACCAGAAGTTATAACAAGAAGACACAGGGGAGCTCGTGGATCAAAGGCCACAATTCTATGCAAACTGCAAGTATTCAAGCATTCAAGTACTTCAACACAAATTTCAAGTATACAAGATCAAGAATGAAGTCAAGTCTAATACAAGGCGTTCAAGATCAAGACTACTTGTTCGTGATAAAATTCGTGGCAACAATAAAAGTGTTTGCGATAGATAAATTAAATTTAAATTCAAGATCAAGCTCAAAGGCTATTGAATTTGTATTGGAAAAGTAGAATCAGGGGAACTATAGAGATTGTAACACTCATATTACTTGAAATCAAATACTACGATTGTTGCAATACTTTCAGTCTCGATTATTCTCTTGATGCACTTTTATTGTCTACAATAAATCTATAACATCATTCAACAATGATATTCTACTTTAATGACATCACTCTTTATATGTCAAGTTTATTAACGACGCATTCTTATTTAATATTTGGAGGTGTGATTTCAAAACTAGAATAATATCACAATTATGCTAAATGAAGAAAAAAAATAAGCAACTACATTGAATCACAAAACACAAAGGTTGAAAAATGAGAATATTACTTAAATATTAAAAAGTAATCTATAAATTTAATATGTTAAGTTCACATATAACCTCTTCCAATAATAAAACTCAATTTTAATGACATCACTCACTATAAGACAAATTTGTGAATGGCTTATTCCTTTTAATATTACGAGATATAATTTTTAAAAACAAATAATAACATAGCTAGGTGTAATAAAATAATAATAATTAAGAAACGAATAAAATATGAGAAATTATGTAGAAACACATGAAATAAAGGTTGAAAAATGAGAAATAAGAAAATAAAAGATAAATAACTTTAAAATAATAATATTTGAAAAAAAGAATTTAAAAAGTTAAAAGAAAAAATAAATATAAAGAAAAATATAGAAAAAAAGAAAAAAAAAGATTCAAAAAATAACCTTGTAATACATCATATAACTACCACCATAATTCTCAGCCCCCGCTTAGGAATTGGAGCGTAATTATGCCTTTCAATTACACTCAATTACATATTAATCAAGTAATTATTTGATCAAATAAATATACTAAAATTGTGTAATTACACTCGATTACACTCAAATCCAACAAGATGGCTTTGGAAAAAGGAAAAAGAAATGTTAAAAAGTAGAATACCAAATAATGTTGCCCCTTCATTCTATAATTGACTGGGAAGGGGGAAAGGGAGAGAGAGCAATGACTGATTTTTGAAACTCATCGATTACATACTTTCTATATGTTGTTAAAGATTAGAGAACCAAAAAAAATGTTAGTTATATATAGGGAAAGGGAGAGAGAGCAATGACTGATTTTTGAAAACTCATCAATTACATACTTTCTATATGTTGTTAAAGATTAGAGAACCAAGAAAAATGTTAGTTAGATATATATATATATTCCTCTATAAAAATAACAAATACAAAAAAATAGTCTAATTTTACAAAAAAACAAGAAAAGAGGAAATATATATATATAAAAAAAAAAAAAGAGATGGAAATGTCACAATTAGTAGCCTATATGTAGTGGCAGAGCCCCGTTCGTCCAAAGGGTGTCAATAGGCATCCATTTGCATTGTGTAACTACGTAAAATAAATTTATATATATACATTAGATGTTGAATTCTCTTAACTTCTTAGAATATTATTTTTTTATATCTTAACTTCTTTTTAGTGAAATTATATTTCCATAGCGTTTTGATTTAATTGAAAATCCTGACGGGACAAAAAATATTTCCATCCCAAGGTCCACTTTACTGTTACTTATTTGGAGTTTTTTGTGATTATCATGTATGTACTACTATATAAACTTGGCCACATAATTTGTGGGTTGTCCCTATCAACCAGCTGCAAGTACGTAAATTCGTCACCCTCGGAATGTCAAGGACAGTAAAACACAACAAGTGGATCTTAATTAAACCAAATACCTTTTTTCATTTGGAAACAATGAAATGATAAAACCAAGAAGTCCCTTTCGCACGTTTAAATATACGTTAAACTATTGCTTTGAATTGGTTCAGTTTTATCAGCTTTTTCGGGGTTTCAATTTTTTTTGTTTGGTACATGAATATTATTTCAATCTTACTTTATTAAATTTATAAATAAAGTTTTGATAAGTGAATAAATGTTTAGTAAATATTAAAAAATTGACAAATATATGATCTATTAAAATATTTTAATGAGAGAATTATTTTTAATAACACATGATAGTTATTTTCTTAGTCGTCTAACAATAATTTTCGTTAATGTACGCTTTCAAGGTTAACACATAAGAGGATCCTAAATATTTCAATATTTTATAAAGAAAATTCAATATAAAGTCTTGAAAAAATATATAAAAATTATAAATTTAAAAGTCGCTTTGGTTCGGGCTCTTTTACTCAATATCAAACCAAGTCAAACCAAATCTAATTGGGTTTTTTAATCGGTTTGGTTTGACTTTTCGGTTTGATACGATTTTCTGATTTGGTTTGAACACCCCTAGGTACGAGTGATAAGAGGCAATTAATCTTGAGGTTAAATTTGAGATGGGTTTATCTCAAGTTTGATGGGAATATAATTGTGGTATAACTAATCCCAAGATTAGTTATTTCGGGATTGTAGTATTTTTTTATCCCATGAGAGGATGGGATAACTAATCCCAGAATAATTAATCATGGGATAATTTGTTTCCCAACCAAACGACCCCTTAGGGGTCATTTGGTAGAAGTTATTGGAAAAAATAATGCAAATATTAACTTTGTGCATTACTTATCCATTGTTTGGTACATTTTTTCAACTTATGTATAATTAATATTTGTATTAGTTGTACATCACGTTTGGTATTATCTTATGTATCACTAATACATAGCAAACTATGATATTAGCAATGCAAGGGTTTTTAATACTTGTATAATCATGGTTAAAGGCATAATTACCCCAGAAATCCCTCAAAACCTATTCCAAATACTTTTCTCCATATTTTGTATATTTTTTATATTGTGATATATTAATAAATTTTTCTTCCTTTCGCATTATACTATAATCAGAATAATATCATATCTAATAATAAATTTGATTTGAATTCGTACAAAGTATAAACTGAACTTTTCATTATTTGTAAAAATATACCCATTTTTACAATAATTAGTATTTTGTATTATATGTCATAGCAATTACGTTTTTCTTCTCTTTTAACCAAAGTATGATTCTTTTGGATTCAAGCAATATAAGTAAAAAAAAATTGAGTACCATTTTATATATAGCACAATAATTCACCGCGCTAAACTTTAACGACACGTTTGTTCGTTAAGGTGTAGCGCGTGGAATTACCACGCTATATTTTAACTCAAAAAGGGCCGGGGATATAGCGCACATATAGGACGCGCTATAGTATAACACCTTGTATACATGCACTATACCTACTTTAAAAGGCGGGCCTATCTCCCCCGACCAGAAAACCAGTGCACTCCCTCCAAACTCCATTCCAGCCCCCTCCCCCCTCCCATTTTTAAATCCAAAAAAATTCATTGAAGCCCACCCGTCCCACAAAAAGTGTATCTTCTCCGTATTGTAGCAAGCTAATACCGGATCTAAGGCGTTATCGCATAGTGGATTGCTCGTTTCGGCCCCTAAATCATCAAATTGTCACCTTTCAAACAAATTTTAGGTCGAGGTATTCCGACTGACTTTTTGGTTAAACTCATGTATAAAAAATACGTATTAGTTATTTTTTACTGTGGTCTATGTTTCTTCGTGATTGTTTTGTGATTTAATTAATTTATTATTTTTTTATCCGAATTAGATGATTTATGTGCTAAAATAATATTAAATTTGATATTTATATTTTTTTTGAAAATATATTAATTACTAATCATATATTTGTTACTAATATTGTAATAATAATTGACATATATTTTTTGAATTAATAATATTTATAAATATAATGTCATAAAATTACTCAAATATTTTACAAAACAATAATTTATAAATTCTGACTGAAAAATGAATGGCATGCAATCTGAATTAATAAGGCAATATTACTAAAGCAAATAAAATAGAACCGATAGTAAAACGTAAGTTCATAATCCAAAAAAATAAATTAATATAATACTCTTATGTATAACATAAAATAATTTTCAACATAATTAAATAAATATAGTTTTAAAAAAATTGAAAATATAAGTGTAGGCATGTAAAATTTAATGGACCTAAATTCAATAAAAAGGACTATATTTTAAATATATTATTCCAAATAAATATTATGAGCTAATATAGTTCGATTTAGGGAAACTGCCAGTTATTTTCATTTATAAGTAGCTTATTACAAAAATTGGTCAATTCATAGAATATTACTAATATTAGCCAATTAGTTATTTGTAGCAAAAAAAGGTCTATTTTCTTGCTTTTTTGAGTGGTGTTATTAAAATACATTGGGTACATCTTAAGGAGCTTGAATCTCAGTTTTAAAATGGTTTGTAGGAGTTTTGAGGTGGTTTAAATTGAAAATTCGAAGTAGAAGCTGAACATAAAAAAAAAGATATGTGTATCACATATGTATCATATTTGTATCAAATGTGTATCACATGTATATCCATGTATACCTGTTTGTGAGATATATGCGTGATACATGTGCTGCACAAGAATTTTTTTAACTCGATTTTAACTACAAATTTTGATACCAAATTAGACAAAATCACATCCAAACTTCCTCAAATTTTATATATTGACTCATCTATATGTTTTCGTTGACTTCAACCATACCCATTGAAAAAGGTCCTTGTTTGCTTAGATTTTTGGCATATTGTATATATTTCTTTTTGTATATATTTCATCACTTTATTTGCTACCTCATTCATGAAATTTCCTTTCCGTCTTGCATCTAATGTTGCTAATCATGCTTAAAAACATGAAAAGAAATCTTTGCGTATGATTCTTCGAGAGAAAGAATCTTATTTATTTAGTTTTTTAATTTTTATATCTGTTTGACTAGTTTTGATAAATCTATGATTAATTTCTAGATGTTAATAAGCTGGAACTTATTTAGGACATTTATGTAAGATTCTCTTGGATTAATTACTTAAATCCAATAAATATTAGCTAGGCTAGCCCATTTGGTTGGGCTACAAATGATGAGTCCACTTCATTAGGTCCAATATGTCATCTTCCTAGAGGTCCAATTTGATGTCACGTGTCAAATGACGTGGCACGCCAAGTCAAACGGAAGAGCCAATAGGATAGTGTCACATGTCAAAATGACAAGGCATGTCAAGTCATATTAAAAGGCAAGTGAAATCGTGCCACGTGTGCGCATGACATATTTTGGCCAATAAGCAGCCTTATCACACTTCAATTTCATAGGTCGGAAAGAGTTTATTCTTATCATAACTCTTCCCTCCCACAACTATAAATAGAGGTCTTCATAACCTAGAAAAAATACCAGAAGTTATAACAAGAAGACACAAGCGAGCTCGTGGATCAAATGCCACAATTCTCTGGAAACTGTAAGTGTTCAAGCATTCAAGTACTTCAACACAAATTTCAAGTATTCAAGATCAAGAACGAAGTCAAGTCAAATACAAGGCGTTCAAGATCAAGGCTACTTGTTCGTGATAAAGTTCGTGGAAAAAATAAAAGCATTCGCGATGGATAAATTAAATTCAAGCTCAAGCTCAAAGGCTATTGAATTTATATTGGAAAAGTAGAATCAGAGGAACTATAGAGATTGTAACACTCATATTACTTGAAATCAAATACTACGATTGTTGCAATACTTTCGGTCTCGATTATTTTCCTGATGCAATTTTATTGCCTACAATAAGCCTATAACCTCATTCATGTCACGACCCGAATTTCTCACCGTCGGGACCGTGATGGCGCCTAACGTTGAACTAGCTAGGCAAGCTAACGTGAATGTTCAATTTACTTTATTTCTTTATTAATAGTCGAAAACAGGTGAATTTTCACATTAACATAAATAAGAATCTAAGATGAAGCAAGACATGTATATTCCAATACAAAGCCTTTACGAAATTTCACCAAACTAACCAAATCCCAGAATGTTGGAGTCACAATATCACGGACTATCTACGAATAATACATATTATGTACTGAAAGAAGTAAATACATCTGTTTTTGAAATAACTAGAACATAAATAAAGAAGTGGAAGGGGACGCCAAGGCCTGCGGACTCCTGAAGGACTACCTCGGTGTCTCCGACTGGACTGAAGGCATCCTCCTAGCTCTAATGTCCAAAGGGTCCTGTATCGGGATCTGCACAACAAAAAGACGTGCAGGTGTAGCATCAGTACAACCGACCTCATGTAATGAGTAAGTGTCGATCCTAACCTCGACGAAGTAGTGGCGAGTCTAGTACATGACAATCAAGATAACCTGTGCAATTTAATAATATTCTGAAGAAATAATAACAACAGGAATAACCAGTTAAGTACAAGGGAAAAAGGGAAGCATGCTGGGGGAAAGCAATATCAGATAACAGAAATAACGAAATAAGACAACAATTCAATTATCTAAGTAACAACATGAAATAACAATCACAGAGAAAGCAGTGCACGAAATCATCCTTCGTGCTTTTACTCTCATCCTCACCAAATAATAAATAAAATCAAGTGCACGACATCACCCATCGTGCTTTTACTCTCATCCTCACCAAATAATAAATAAAATCAAGTGCACGACATCACCCATCGTGCTTTTACTCTCATCCTCGCCAAAAAACAAATAGAAACGGCACGTCATCACCCTTCGTGCTTTTAATATCATAACATGGCACGACATCACCCTTCGTTCTTTGACACTCTCATCCTCACAATAATCAATACACGACATCACCTTTCGTGCTTTACACTCTTCCTCACAATAATCAATACACGGCATCACCCTTCGTGCTTTACACTCTTTCTCACCCAAACAATATCAATAACAGAAGTTTGGCAAGGAAAAATCAACAATTTGAATCATAAATCATAACATCCCGGCAAGGGAACAACAGTAAAAATATCACTATCCCGGCAACGGACACAACTATAACCAATCTCGCTCAAGTACATATCTTTGCATAAGATTCCTTAACTGAACAAATATTCAAAAATATCCATTACCAAGAATTTCCACCGAATGAACAACCACTAAAGTGAAATTCAAGCTATAACACAATAAATATCAATGAAAATCACATAATTCATAATTTTTGACTCACGGGCGTGCTTGACACCAACGTATAGGTACTCGTCACCTCACCTATACGTTGAACATGGTATAAACACATAGCAAATAAGACTCAACACCTATTCCCTCAAGCTAAAGCTAGGTCAAACACTTACCTCGACTTCCACGACCAAAATCACGCCTCAATCACCGCTTTTCCTTTTGAACTAGACTCCAAATCGATGGTATCTAGACATAGTTGACTAAATAACATCAATAAATGCTAAATAATTCAATTTCAATACTTAATTATAGATTTCCTATCATTCTTCTCAAAAAGTCAAAAATCGACCCCGGGCCTGCTTGGTCTAAACACTAGGTTCGGACCAAAACCCGATCACCCATTCACCCATGACCTCGAATATGTAATTAGTTTTGTAATTAGTTTTTTGTGCTATGTAATTTGTGGATGTCTTATTCTTTCTAATATCACGAAATATAGTTTTTAAAAATATTTAAAATAATAACATAGTTAGGTGTAATTAAAAATAATAATTAAGTAACAAATAATATATGAGAAATTATGTAGAAACACGTCAAGTAAAGATTGAAAAATGAGAAATAAATAAAAAAAAGATAAATAACGTAAAAATAATAATATTTGAAAAAAATAATTTAAAAAGTTAAAATAAAATATAAATTATAAATAAAAACATAGAAATAAAAAGTAAATTTAAAAGAAAAGAAAAAAGATTCAGAAAATAACCTTGTAATACATCATATAACTACCAGCATAATTCTCAACCCCAACTTGGGAATTGCAGAGTGTAATTATACCTCTCAATTACACTCAATTACGTATTAATCAAATAATTAGTTGTTCAAACAAACACACTAAAATTGTGTAATTACACCCAATTATATTCAAATCCAACAGGGTGGCTTTGAAAAAAGGAAAAATAAAATGTTAAAAAGTAGAATAACAAATAATGTTGCCCCGTTATTCTATAATTGACTGGGGAGGGGGAAAGTGTCACAACCCAAAATCTAACATGGTCTTGATGACGCCTATAGTGTTACAAGGCAAGCCTATTTCAAAAATAACGCAACTCGTTTAATTTTTTAAGAATTTAATAATATTTCCAATAAATTTGAATTACTCATAAACTAAATCAACTCTAAATATAATAAAGAAAATATGGAAACGAGCCCAAACATCGGGGTGTCACTAAGTCACGAGCGTCTAAAACTATGAACTAAGATATAGTACTGTCTAAAAGAACAAATGATAAAAAGAGTAACAAGGTCTTGCGGGTGCTGGCACCTGCCTTGCAATCTCCACAGATAGCCGGCCTGAAATCAACGATCGCCGCGCTCTAACACACCTGGATCTGCACATAAAGTGCATGGTGTAGTATGAGTACAACCGACTCAGTACTAATAGGAGTAACTAAGGAACTGAGTAGTAGTGACGAGCTAAGCAAAACAATAAAATTATTTATTTTTCACAATTTATCAATAACATGAATAAACAGGTAAATTCCCATAACTTAGCAAATGCTACAAAGAAAATTTAACAGGTAAAATGTAGCAACAACAAAAGTAAATGCAACCTTACACCATGTCACTCCATCACTCGCACTCAGCACTCAACACTCTGCGTTAGCACGAACAACTCACGTGCTACATGTCACGATCCGAAATTCCCACTGTCGGGACCGTGATAGCGCCTAACGCTGAACTCGCTAGGCAAGCCAACGTGAATATTCAAATTTTCATTAATCCTTTATTATTAGACGAATACGGGTAAAATACAACATTTTCTGAATTATCTATAACTCAATCCACTGCTCTTACGCAATACCAAAATAACCAAATCCCAGATCTTTGGAGTCACAATATCACGGACTATCTATGAATAATACATGTAATGGCCTAAAAGAAGTAACTACATCTGTTTCTGAATTAACTAGAACAAAAATAAAGAATTAGGAGGGGACGCCAAGGCCTGCGGACGCCTGCAGGACTACCTCGGTGTCTCCGACTGGACTGAAGGCAGCCTCCTAGCTCTAATGTCCAAAGGGTCCTGTACCAGGATCTGCACAACAAAAGGATGTGCAGGTGTAGCATTAGTACAACCGACCTCATATACTAAGTAAGTGTCGAGCCTAACCTCGATAAAGTAGTGACGAGTCTAGGACACGACAATCAAGACAACCGATGCAATTTAATAATATTAGGAAGAAATAATAACAACAAGAGTAACCAGTTAAGTACTGAGGGAAAGGGGAAACATGCTGGGGGAAAGCTACATTAGATAACAGAAATAACGAAATAAGATAAAAATTCAATTATCTAAGTAGTAGCAGGAAATAACAATCATAGAGAAAACAGTACACGGCACCACCCTTCGTGCTTTTACTCTCATCCTCACCAAATAATAATACAAAAGCAAGTGCACGACATCACCCTTCGTGCTTTTACTCTCATCCTCACCAAATAATAACTAGAAACGGAACGACATCACCCTTCGTGCTTTTAATATCATAACAAAGCATGGCATCACCCTTCGTGCTTTTACACTCTCATCCTCACAATAATCAATACACGTCATCACCCTGTGCTTTACATTCTTCCTCACAATAATCAATACATGGAATCACCCTTCGTGATTTAAACTCTTCCTGAACCAACAATATCAATAGCAGAAGTTTGGTAAGGAAAAATCAAAAATATGAATCATAAATCATAACATCCCGGCAAGGGAACAACAGTAAAAATATCACTATCCCGGCAAGGGACACATCTATAACCAATCTCGCTCAAGTACATATCTTTACATAAGATTCCTTAACCAAATAAATACTCAACAATATCCACTACCAAGAATTTCCACCGAATGAACAACCACTAAAGTGAAATTCGAGCTATAACACAGTAAATATCAATGAAAATCACATAATTCATAATTTTCGAATCACGGGCGTGCTTGACACCAACGTATAGGTACTCGTCACCTCACCTATACGTTGAACATGATATAAACACATAGCAAATATGACTCAACACCTATTCCCTCAAGCTAAAGTTAGGCCAGACACTTACCTTGACTTCCACGACCAAAATCACGCCTCAATCATCGCTTTTCCTTTTGAACTAGACTCTAAATCTATTGTATCTATACATAATTGACTCAATAACATCAATAAATGCTAAATAATTCAATTGCATTACTTAATTACAGATTTCCTATCATTCTTACCAAAAAGTCAAAAATCGGCCTCGGGCCCATTCGGTCAAAACACGAGGTTCAGATCGAAACCCGATCACCCATTCACCCATTCACCCATTCACCCATGAGCCTGAATATATAATTAGTTCCAGAATTCGACCCCAAAATGAGTTCTAAATTCCCATTATTCAAAAAGTCCAAATTCTATCCAAATCCCCAATTTTCTACTCTTAAGAACGTGATTTAGGCCTAGAAATCTAATGGGTGTTAATGAAAATGGAAGAAAATGAATCTAAGAATACATACATATGAATTTGTAGTGAAGTTCCCTTTCAAAAATCGCCCAATTTTGAGTTTGGAAGAAGAAGTTATGAAATTTTGGTTTAATCCCGTATGGGTTCTGTTTTTAAAATCACTGGGTAGAATTAGACCTATGCATTCGCGATAGGACCTATGCGATCGCATAGTTACCCTTCCCCCACCCTACGCGATCGCGACCTCAGTGGTGCGTTCGCACCCTGTACTGTGCGATCACACAGTGTTACCGAGCCCCCTTCCCCGCGTGTGCATTGCGTTCGCATGTATACCCATGCGTTCGCATAGGGTAAATTTCCTGGACACCAGCAACAACCACAAGACACCAGAGTTTCTAAGTAAAATCACCCCGACGCCTATCCGAAAATCACCCGAGCCCTCAGGGCTCCAAACCAAATATGCACCTAACCTCAAAAACATCATACGGATTTACTCGTGCGATCAAATCGCCAAAATAACATCTTAAACAACGAAATTATCATAAAAATCAAAGAAAACTTCCAAAACTTTCAAAGTATCAAAATTTACAATCGTGGGTCCGAATCATGTCAAACGACCTCCGTTTCTTACCAAATTTTACAGACATGTTATAAATATCATATTGAACCTGTAACGGGCTCCGGAACCAGAATACGGGCCCGATACCATAAATTTCAAATATAACCAAATTTCCAAAAACTCTTATAATTTCAGTAAAATAATTTCTTCCAAAAATTCATTTCTCGGGCTTGGGACCTCGGAATTCGATTCCGGGCATACGCCCAAGTCCCATATTTTCCTACGGACCCTCCGGGACCTTCAAATCACGGTTCCGGATCCGTTTACCCAAAATATTGACCGAAGTCAACTTAAATTCAATTTTAAAGGCAACTAGCATTTTCTTAGTTTTTCATATAAAAGCTTCCCGGTTATACGCCCGGAACACCATTTTGACTTGTAAAATAAGAGATGACTTTTTGGGTCATCACATTATACACCTCTAAAGAAACCGTTCATCCTCGAACAAACATAGAAAAGTACCTGAATCAGGGAAAAGATGGGGATAACAGCTCCGCATATCGGACTTGGACTCCCAGGTAGCTGCCTCCGCAGGCTGACCTCTCCACTGGACACAAACTGAAGGATAACTCTTCGATATCAACTATAGAACCTGCTGGTCTAATATGGTGATCGGCTCCTCCTCATTGGTCAAATCCTTGTCCAACTGGACGCTGCTAAAATCTAACACATGGGCTGGATCTCCGTGGTACTTCCGAAGCATAGACACATGAAACACCAGATGCAAAACTGATAAATTCGGTGGCAACGCGAGTCTGTAGGCCACCTCTCCCACTCTGTAAATAATCTCAAATGGACCAATGAATCTAGGGCTTAGCTTGTCCTTCTTCCCAAATCTCATCACGCCCTTCACGGGAGATACCCGAAGCAATATCTGCTCCCCAACCATGAATGCCAAATCACGAACTCTGCGGTCGGCATAACTCTTCTACCTGGACTGTGTTGTAATAAGTCTATCCTGAATGATCTTAACCATATCCAAGGCATCCTGCACTAACTCCGTACCCAACAACCGAGCCTCTCCCAGCTCAAACCACCCAACCGGTGACCGACACCGCCTACGATATAATTCCTCATAAGGAGCCATCTGAATGCTCGACTGATAGCTGTTGTTGTAAGCAAACTCAGCTAATGGCAAGAACTAATCCCAAGAGCCTCCAAAGTCAATGACACAGGCTCGTAGCATATCCTCCAAAATCTGAATAGTACGCTCGGACTGTCCGTCCGTTTGAGGATAAAATGATGTGCTCAACTCAACCCTCCTACCCAACTCACGCTGAACTGCCCTCCAGAAATGAGAGGTAAACTACGTACCTCGGTCAGAAATAATAGACACGGGCACACCATGAAGGCGAACAATCTCCCTAATGTAGATCTCTGCCAATCTCTCCGAATAATAGGAAACTGCCACAGGAATGAAATGCACTGACTTGGTCAGCCTATCCACAATCACCCATACTGCATCGAACTTCCTCTAAGTCCGTGGGAGCCCAACTACGAAATCCATGGTGGTACACTCCCACTTCCACCGGGGAATCTCAATCTACTGCATCAAACCACCAGGTTTCTGGTGCTCGTACTTAACCTGCTGACAGTTCAAGCACCGTGCTACATATGCCACAATATCTTTCTTCATCCTCCTCCACCAATAATGCTGCCGCAAATCCTGGTAAATCTTTACGGTGCCCGGATGAATGGAATACCGGGAACTATGGGCCTCCTGCAATACCAACTCACAAAGTCCATCCATGTTGGGTACACAAATACGACCCTGCATCCGTAGGACTCCATCTTCACCAACTGTAACCTGCTTGGCATCCCCGTGTCGAACCGTATCCCTTAGGACACACAAATGAGGATCATCATACTGCCGGTCTCCAATACGATCAAATAATGAAGAACGAGCAACTGTATAAGCTAGAATACGACCAGGCTCAGAAAAATCCAATCTCATGAGTCGATTGGCTAAAGCATGAACATACAAAGCAAGCGGCCTCTCTCTGATCGAAATATAAGCAAGACTACCCATGCTTGCTGACTTCCTACTCAAAGCATCGGCCACCACATTGGCCTTCCCCGGATGATATAAGATGGTGATACCATAGTCCTTCAACAGATCCAACCATCTTATCTGCCTCAAATTCAAATCCTTCTGCTTGAAAAAATATTGAAAACTCTTGTGATCCGTGAACATCTCACAAGACACGACATATAAATAATGCCTCCAAATCTTCAGCGCGTGAACAATGGCTGCTAGCTCCAAATCATGAATTGGATAATTATTCTGGTGGATCTTCAACTGACGCGAAGCATATGCAATAACCTTGCTATCCTACATCAGCACTACACCAAGTCCAACCCGAGATGCATCACAATACATAGTATATGGACCTGAAACCGAGGGCAAAACCAACATCGGCGCCGTGGTTAAGGCTGTCTTGAGCTTTTGAAAGCTCGCCTCACACTCATCTGACCACCTGAACTGGGCACCCTTCTGAGTCAACCTGGTCATCGGGGCTGCAATAGATGAAAAGCCCTCCACAAACCGACGATAGTAGCCTTTTAAGCCCAAGAAACTTCGAATCTATGTAGCTGATGTGGGCCTAGACCAATCCTTGACTGCTGAAATCTTCTCGGGATCCACCTGGATACCCTCTGTTGATACAACATGACCCAGGAATGCAACTGAACTCAACCAGAACTCACACTTAGAAAACTTAGCATATAACTGACTGTCCTTCAAAGTCTGAAGAACGACTCGAAGGTGCTGCTCGTGCTCCTCCCGGCTGTGGGAATAAATCAGAATATCATCAATGAAGACAATCATGAAGGAATCCAGATAAGGCCTGGACGCTCGGCTCATCAAGTCCATAAAAGCTGTTGGGGCATTTGTCAACCCGAATGACATCACTAAGAACTCATAATGCCCGTACCGAGTGCAAAAAGCTATCTTAGGGACATCAGATGCCCTAATACTCAACTGATGGTAGCTAGATCTCAAATCGATCTTCTAAAATACCTTGGCACCCTCAAGCTGATAAAACAAATCATCAATTCGCGGCAATGGATACTTGTTCTTGACAGTCACCTTGTTCAATTTCCGATAATCTATACACATCCTCATCGTCCCATCCTTCTTCTTAACAAACAACACTGGCGCACCCCAAGGCGAGACACTAGGCTTAATGAAGCAAATCCTGCAACTGTTCTTTCAACTCCTTTAACTCTGGCGGGGCCATTTGATACGGCAGAATAGAAAGGGGCTGAGTTCCCGGAGCCAAATCAATGAAAAAGTCAATATCCTTTTTGGGTGGCATACCCGACAGGTCTGCAGGGAATACCTTTGGAAACTCACGGACTATGGGCATAGACTCCATAAAAGCAACCTCAGCACTAGAATCACGAACATAAACCAAATAGGCCAAACACCCCTTCTCAACCATGCGCCAAGACTTCATATATGAGATAACCCTGCTGGAAGAATGGCCAGGAGCCCCTCTCCACTCCAATCGAGGCACCCCCGGCAAAGCCAAGGTCACAGTGTTGGCATGAGAGTCTAGAATAGCATGATAGGGGGACAACCAATCCATCCCCAAAATAACATCGAAATCGACCATATCAAGGAGTAGAAGATCTACTATGGTCTCCAGACCACCGATAACCACTATACATGAATGGTAGACTCGATCTACCACAATAGAATCACCCACTGGTGTAGATACATATACATGAGTACTCAAGGAATCACGAGGAATAATCAGATAAGGAGCAAAATATGAGGACACGTAGGAATATATGGACCCTGGGTCAAATAAAACTGAAGCATCCCTGCTGCAAACTGAAACCATACCTGTAATGACTACATCGGAGGCCTCAACCTGAGGCTTGGCGGGAATAGTATAACATCGGGGCTGGCCCCCACAAATCTGAACATCTCTGGGTCGACCTACTGCGGCATGACCTCCACCTCTAATAGCATGACCTCCACCTCTAACTGTCGGGCCTCCACCTCTGGCACCTCGACCTCTACGCCTAGCTGGCTGAGGGGGTGGTGGAGCACCTGGTGCGGGAATCATAGAACGGGAACCCTGGTGCTGAGAACCACTCGAGGCTCGGGGGAAAAATCTAGAAATGTTCCCCGGGCCACCACAAGTATAACAAGATCTCGGCTGCTGAGACTGCTGGCCATGAACCTGTCCCTGTCGACCGGAGTAACCACTCTGAAAACTCTGGAGCGATGGTGCACTGATAGGAGCTGGTGGTGCACTGCGGGATACCTGCAGTGCTGACTGAAAGGGTCTAGGAGGATGACCCCTACCAAAAGAATCCGTGCCTCCAGATGAGGCACCACCGAACCGGCCAAAATGACGAGGCCTTTTGTCAGACCCCTGTCGCGCCCCCTTTTTTTCCTCACGGAATCGGGTTTATGACATTGGTTGGGACAACTCGTTCCTTTTGGGAAAAGGAATTTGCATATTTTGAAGAGTTGCCACCTAACGATTTTAATGGTGCATTAGGGCACCTAAGGCATTTAATTAAAACTACATTACTAACCAGAGATTTGGGTAAGGGCTTGAAGGTATCCTAAGGGGAAGGTGTTAGGCACCCCTCAGGATCCACAAGTGTGCTTCCCGACAAAATGGTTTCATGAATTTGTATAATTAGCAAATAACAAGTAAAGGCTCAAATAAGAGGGGATTTAATTCTTAAGCATGCAGATGTTTGAAAATAGTAAAGGAGATTAGACTTTGAAAAGGATTATGAGCTAAGCATATAAAAGGTGTCCTAGGTTTATAATAATATGGATCACATCAATGCAATACCCGATAATCACTCCTCGAAGAGGGGCTACACGTGGTATTAGCGCACCGATCATCATATCCATATTCTACCCTTCCCACCCCATAAGGTTATTAAAAACGAGTGTTGGTCTCGACCTCTATTGCATGCTGTTACCCGTCCCTTCCTATCAGTCCCGGAGGAAATTAGGACTCCTATCCTAAAGGGAGGTGCTAGGCAGACCCTCAGGTTTTAAAGATAAAAATTCTAGGGCGACAGATAACAAAACAAGTAGGTCTGCAGATAAAGGGAAAGCACGAAAAGCAGATAAAGGCTCAAGTATTCCTCCCCACATAGTACACATAAACAACATGTCTCATACACAACTAAGGTTCATATTAATTCAGAATCCTAAAGCATGGTATCTAGGTGATAACACAAACACAGATTTATTGCATAAATCAGAGAGGAAGTCTTAATCAGGCTTGCCTACTGGTTTTAAGCATGCTGACAGTTAAACATGATCACAAAGACAGTTTTGATTTTTTTTAAGTTGATTACCTAAGGCTTGCCTAGATGTAGGATAACATGCAACAGTTATTCAGATTTGTTAATGACTCTAGGTTGTTTATAGCTAATAACATGCAATTCTAGGTGTTGAAGATGTGGAAGGACTAATTACCAGTTGTTTAGAATAAGGGACTGTTTTAGATATCTATATTTAGACTAAGTGCAGTTAAATGAATGCGATCCTATAGCATGGTGTCTAATGCAACACGATGCATAATAACTTAGACATGATTTCTAAATGCACAGAGAATCACAACATTATGCACAGTTTCAGGAATATCATAGGTGATATATTTTTTTAATGTTGTTTACCTTGAAACATGATCTCTAAGTGCGTGGGCATGGTGGGGCATGATTGAATTCAAAATTATTTATCCTAGGACAGGACTTCTAATAAAGTTTCAGAAAACGTTTATATGAGTAGAATCACATAATAGCAATTTACTTAAGTATTTGTCCTATAGGCAGGATCTCTAAGTGAGGGCAATGAATGATGACGTGCTAAAAGGAAAATAGTATATATGAGCCTAAGTAGCATGATATCTAATGCATGGCATGACCTAAACATGGATTCTATTCGCATAGAGAAAATAAACCTAGAAACATGGTCTCTACCCTTAATTATACTACAACATGCATATCACCCACTCATTTTTACTATCCGACCTCAGAGTTGTTTACAATTAATTATTACAAACCATGGGATAGGAATTACAAAAGAAAATAAGAAGTTAACTATAGGGAGACTTCATAATAGGATCAAGTCTCCAAGTCCTCAATGCCAAGTATTATTTCACAACCTTTCTCATAATCATGGTGTGTCAAAGTTCCCTAAGGACCTCAAGGGCTCCGGGGCAGTGCTCACACCCAGATTTCATAGCCAAGATAGAGTAAATGTAGTGTGGAATGGCCAGCCTCTGTGTGTCAAAGTTCAGAGAGAGCTTAAGGGTCTCAAGGCAATGCTCAAACAGAAGGGGCAGAACCTAGACTTCTAAGAGTATATGTGAGGTGCTTGACATATTTTTGAAAAGGTTAAGTAAGAAAACAGTTTTGAAAAGGATAAGTAAGAAAACAGTTTTGAAGAGGGAAACTTGATTGAAATAGTTTTATAACAAAGAAGTTTAACCACCAAAAGGGCAGGAACACCAAGTTCAACATCACACAAAGGACCAGGAATAGTCCAACAATCACAAACAAGGGTAATGAGATTTGAGTAGCAAATACAGAGCAAGTAAGGGTAAGCATGTAGCAGGCAGAAACACATATAGGCATGCAATCAGAAGCTCCTAAGGGTTCAGAGGATCAGGGGTACAGTAAACTACCAGATTAGATTAACATATCAATACCAAACAACTAAGACCATGATTAAACTAATATGCCGGTCATAGACATGGGGATTCACATAAGAAGCAGGTGATAAGTATACAAAAACATGCTGGTCATTTACAACTAAAGCATAACTTAACAGGTAGAGGGGTTTCAGGATCTTAGTTACATGTTGAATAACATAATAGTAAATAGAAGCATATTAGAAACACAATAAATTGCAACAGTAATAGAAACATGTTGGTTTGAGGACTGAAATCTGAATTAGAACATACCAGTGAAGTGAAGAAAGAAAAAACACAAAGCAAAAATAGGAGAGACACAGTAGTTAGCCTTAGCTTGCTGCCGACTAGCTTAGAATAGTAGCAAGTAGCACAGAAGAGAGAATAAGGAGCAAGTTTTAGTTGTGAGAGAGAGAGTTGAACAGATTAATTGTTCGTCCCTGTAACATGGAATGGATAAAGTATATATATAGTTTGAAACTAGGTGAAAATAAGGTAATTATTAGACTGCCCAGTAATTATGGAACTCAAAGAATCAATTAGTTGCAAAATCAACACTAGTACTCCCTTAATTAAGGGATTTAAATTTCAAAGGGTCAGAACAGGTAGCAAGTAAGGAAGGAATTGTGTATAATAAATAAGGAAAGATTTCGAACATAGTAAGCACAAATTACGAAATTGGGGTCAGGTTCATAAGGTTTTAATTAAAACACTATTGTAAGAATCAATTGATAGTAAAACCAATCATGTAATAAGGCAAGAAGTAACTAAAGGTCGTAAGAATATTATCGCAGGAAATCAATTAAAGTAAATCAATCACAGGAAATTAGGGATTCAAATAGGAGTAGTACATGATTGAAGAATTAGCATAGATTATGCAGAGTAAACACACAACGGGAGAGAATTATAAACCCTAGTAATTAAAATAGGGTAAAATCACACGGAATTAGGGGTTTACGCAGAACATGACATGAATCACTGAATAAGCATAATACAAGCAGGAAAGGTAAAGATTTAGACGTATCGATGAATAAAAAATAGAGTAGAATCACAGAATAAGCAGGGTAATAGCAGCCAGAAACCCTAACAAGCAATATAGGGTAAAATATCATGAAATCACAGAGTATTCAAGAGAACATAATGATCATAATAGAATAGATAAACATATTGTTGGAAACAATCTTAGAGACACAGATTAAAGCCAAGAATTTAGGGTCTTTTAACGAAATAACTCAGACACAAAAAGGGAAAGGCTTCAACATAACAAAAATCACAAAATAATACTTACAATATGAAGGGAAATCGTTTTTGAAACCCTAGTTTAGAGATAAAAGATCATTAGAAATAGGAGGATTTTTTCGAAGGAAATATGTAAAAAGCTTCATAACATACACAGATCTAAGACAGATCTAAAGGAAATCGAAAAATATTAGGAGTTAGGGTTTCAGAGAACCAGTGAAACAAGAAAAACCTTAAAGATGTCGCCGACTTTAACCGGAAAAGTCATAGCTCTTACTCAGACGGCCGGAGGTGGTCGGAAAATGGCGTGAGGGACCATGTGTAGGAGTTGAACCGCTCCAGGTTCACATGAGGACCTTAGGGTGTCATTAGACCGGCATGGGGTGAAGCAAGGGCCAAGAGATGATGAGAGGCCATGGTTTTCGGCGAGAGAGATGGCCGAAGAAGATGGAAGGTTCTAGAGAGAACCAGAGATAGAGAGAGGGAGATAGAGAGATGGTTGAGAGAGAATGGGAACAGGGGAAATGAATGGGGGGGGGGTATTCATTAGGGGTTAAATTAGGAAGGGGGAGATCTGGGCCGTTGATTTGAAATAATCAACGGATTAGATTGCATAGGAGAATTGGGTCGGGTAGGATAAGGTATTGGGCTAGATTAATTGGGTTAGGACCAGGTTTAATTTATGCTAGGATTTAAATAAAGATGGCTATTTGTCAAATACCCCCTTAAAAATAGATAAATAATTACTAAAATAGCTAATAATTATATAAAAATGAAATTAAGACTAAATAGGTGAAATTAAGGTAATTAACTAATATTTAAAATATAAGATGACTAACTATGGAATTAAAATGGCATAAAATGTACAATTAGGCTATAATTGCAGCATTATTGTAATTATATCCAAATAATGCCATATTGGCTAATTTATAAAATAATTAATCCTAATAGGATTAATAATGATATATTGAGCTAGGAAATATTTTGAAATTATTTGTAATGCAATTTATGAATAATCATTGAATATAAAGACATTGAATAAATTGGAAAAGAATTTAATAAAAATATGAAAAATTATAGAAAAATATAGTTATTATAAAGAGTGATTTTGAAGGTATATATGCAAATTCTAAAATAGTTTGAGGAAAAATTGGGTATCAACAGCTGCCCCTCTTTACCCGGGAAGGATGGAAGAGTTGTCGGGTAAAGATATGATGGCCAATTTTGACCAAGCGAAGCGGTTTGAAGAGGTTTAGGCCGCACCCTGGTTTCTGAGTTGCCTACATATCCTTGGTTTTACAGGAATCAGGCCGTATGTAGTTCAGGAGCCACCGGCGAAGTATACCGATGAAGCTTTTTACGAGAACATAAGCAACATATAGGACTGATTGAATAAACATCTTGGCAATTAGGAGAACTGGAGCGGGACCGCACCTGCATGGTGGCTGTTACTTGCCAGGTTACCTGCAAATGAGTAATACAAGCATATTGTGCCTAATTTAAACATGATGCAGATTTCCGTTGGACTATGAATGTTGTCCTCGGATGGTCAAGGATGACGTCTTTAGACCATGATGTCCTGGGCCATGAATTGCTTGATGCAGAATTCGCAGGCCATGAAATGATGTTCTCGGGCCATGAAATGATGTTCTCGGGCCATGAAGATGATGCCTCCGAACCATGATGCCTTTGAATAATGATATGCAAACTGATAAAACAAATCCTCAGGCCATGACATGGTGTTTTCGGGCCATGAAGATGGTGCCTCCGAACGATGATTCCTTTGGATAAGTTGGCGATATTTCAGCCTATGAGGATGCAATAGTATGATTCTGACAAGATAAAGCTTAGTCTTGCAAATTAAAGGGACAGAGCTTAGCCCAAAAAGAAAGTGCAGTAAATAATGCTAGAGGTATTGATTTCTCTTGAGAAGTAAATGGGAGGTAGCGTTTAGTCTCGGAAGGCAGAAAGGTAGCCTTATGAAATATGCGAATGCAGATGGAGGTAGCATTTAACCTCAGAAGGCAGAAAGGTAGCCTTATGCAAGATGCGAATGCGGATGGAGGTAGCGCTTAACCTCGGAAGGCAGAAAGGTAGCCTTATGCAAGATGCGAATGCAGATGGAGGTAACATTTAACTTCGGAAGACAGAATGGTAGCCTTATGCAAGATGCGAATGCAGATGGACGTAGCATTTAACCTCGGAAGGAAAAAAGGAAGCCTTATGCAATATGAAAATGCAAATGGAGGTAGCGTTTAACCTCGGAAGGCAGAAAGGTAGCCTTATGCAAGATTAAGGAAGGACAACATAAATTCTTAGCTGGTGTTAAATTGCGGTAGAGCATTATGATAATGAAGCATCATTTGTGATGATAGTAAATGTTAGCATGACGAGTTTGAGGAACGATGTATGTCCTTTGAGCGAATAATATGTTTTGGGACTTTTGAAATTTTGTGCCTGCATCCAAAGAATGATCGTGAGTTTTGTATAGGGGAAAGGTTAGTTCGCATTCCTGCTAGCTCTGCTTGGCTCGTTTGCTTGATCATGATGATACTGTCTGTATCATTGGGGTAGAGTTCTCTAAACAAGCTGCTTCAGAAAAAATAAATATGCATGATTTTGTAAGATATAATATATAATCTAAAATAGTTTTAGATGAACCGATGACATGACACAGCTTGAGACATTGCAACCTCTCCTGCTGCGGAATTTTGAGGGTCGTCCTCAAAATTCTGCCCCAATTTGCTAGGTGGACGCCTCTGACTGCTGCTCGCAGGGCAATTGGCTGAACTTGCTTCAAAATTTTGAGAGTCCTCCTCAAAATTCTGTCCCAGTTGGCTGGGTTAATGCTTACAGACTACTACTCTCTTCAGAATTTTGAGGGTCCTCCTCAAAATTCTGCCCCAGTTTCCAATTGCGGGGAAAAATAGATTTCTATTGAATTGTGACCGAACATATAGGGCTGCCTACGTATCCCCTCTTAAATGGGAATCAGGTCAGGCGTAGTTCAATTTACATCACTGAGAAAGCATAAAGATTACACATAGTAGTGCTTGACTGCATCTGAATTGATCGGTTTCATCCAAACTTCTCCTTCCATTTCTGCAAGTATGAGTGCTTCTCTTGTCAGCACTATATGAACCATGTACGGACCCTGCCAGTTGGGAGAGAACTTCTCCTTGGCTTCATATTGATACGAAAAGATTTTCTTTAACACCAGCTGCCCTAGTGTGAACCGTCTCGGCTTGACTTTCTTGTTGAAGGCCCTGGCCATTCTAGTCTGATATAGTTGACCATGACATACTGCAGTCATTATCTTCCCGTCTATGAGTGCTAGTTTCTCATAACGGCTCCTTACCCACTCTGCATCGCTGAGCTCAACTTCCTGTATAATTCTTAGAGATGGAATCTCCACTTCGGCAGGAATAACATCCTCTGTACCATAAACTAGCATATAGGGAGTTTCCCCTGTTGATGTGCGGACAGTGGTGCGGTATCTCAATAAAGCGAATGATAACTTTTCATGCCACTGCTTGTGCCTTTCTATCATCTTCCTTAGTATCTTCTTGATGTTTTTGTTAGCGGCCTCTACGGCTCCATTCATCTGAGGTCTGTAAGCTATGGAATTCTTGTGTTTGATCTTGAAAGTTTCATACATAGCTTTCATCAAGTAAATGTTGAGATTAGAACCATTGTCGATGATGATTGACTCGGGAACTCCGAACCGACAAACAATTCGGTCGCGGACAAAGTCAGCTACGACTTTCTTAGTAACTGCTTTGTAGGAGGCCTCTTCGACCCATTTAGTGAAGTAGTCAATGGCGACCAAAATGAACCTGTGGCCATTGGAGGCATCATGCTCGATTGGTCCAATAACGTCCATCCCCCTAGCAGCGAGCAGCCAAGGTGAGCTTGTTGCATTGAGCTCGCTTGGAGGCACCTTTATCATATTCCCATGTATCTAGCAGTGGTGGCACTTCCGAACATACTGGATGCAGTTCGTTTCTATAGTCATCCAAAAGTAACCAGCTCGGAGTATCTTCTTTGCTAGAACAAAACCGTTCATATGCGGGCCACATGTCCCAGCATGAATTTCTTCCAGCAATTTTGATGCTTCTTTTTGCGTCAACACACCTTAATAACCCCAAATCGGGAGTCCTCCTATACAGGATTCCTCCGCTGTGGAAGAAATTGTTGGACAATCTCCGAAGTGTGCGTTTTTGAGTGGAATTTGCAAGCTCTCTCCTTTTTCCAAGTACTCATCGATGTCATGAAACCAAGGACTTCCGTCTGCTTCTTCTTCGACATGGGCACAGTAAGCTGACTGATTATGGATCTTTATAGGAATAGGGTCAATAAAATTCTTGTCTGTATGCTGGATCATTGAGGACAAAGTACCTAATGCGTCGGCAAACTCATTCTGGATTCTAGGGACGTGCCAGAACTCTATCTTTGTGAACCTCTTTCTTAATTCCTGTACGTGGTACAGATACGGCAGTATCTTGGAATTCTTTGTTGCCCATTCTCCTTGTACCTGATGTATCAATAAGTCTAAATCACCGATCACTATCAGCTCCTGGACGTTCATGTCAATGGCCATATTGAGCCCCAAGATGCAGGCTTCATACTCGGCCATATTGTTGGTGCAAGGGAACCTGAGTTTGGCAGATATCGGATAATGCTGACCGGTCTCTGATACTAGGACTGCTCCAATACCGACTCCCTTGAAGTTTTCTACTCTATCAAAGAACATCCTCCAACCATCATAGGATTCTGCAATATCTTCTCCTATGAATGATACCTATTCATCAGGAAAATATGTTTTTAGGGGTTCGTATCCTCCGTATACGGGATTCTCAACAAGATGGTCTGTCAGAGCTTGTCCTTTAACTGCCTTCTGAGTCATGTAAACAATGTCGAATTTGCTCAGCAGGATTTGCCACTTGACTAGCTTGCCAGTGGGAATGGACTTCTGAAAGATGTACTTTAATGGATCCGTTCTTGATATGAGATATGTTGTGTAGGCACAGAAGTAATGCCTCAACTTTTGGGCGACCCAAGTTAGAGCACAATAGGTACACTCTAATAGAGAATACCGGGCCTCATATGGAGTGAACTTCTTTCTGAGGTAATAAATAGCTTGTTCCTTCCTTCCCATTTCATCGTGCTACCCCAGAATGCAGCCGAAAGCTCCATCTAACACGACAAGATAGAGTAACAGAGGTCTTCTTGGCTTAGGCGGTACTAGGACTGGTGGTGTTGACAAATATTCCTTGATTCTGTCGAAAGCCTTTTTACAATCATCGGTCCACTTGGCCGCAGCGTCCTTCTTCAGCATTTTAAAGATTGGCTCACAGATGACTGTAGACTATGCTATAAACCGGCTGATGTAATTAAGCCTCCCCAAGAAACTCATCACATCTTTCTTGTTCCTTGGTGGTGGTAGTTCTTGAATGGCCTTGACTTTTGACGGATCCAATTCTGTTCCCGGCGGCTTACAATAAACCCCAGCAACTTCCCAGCAGGAACCCTGAATGCACACTTCGCGGGGTTTAGTTTCAGATTGTATTTTCGCAATCTATTGAAGAACTTCCCCAAATTCTCCATGTGATCAACAACTTTCTTTGATTTGATAATGACATCATCCACGTACACCTCGATCTCCTTGTGAATCATGTCATGGAATATGGTGGTCATGGCCCTCATGTAGGTTGCCCCTGCATTCTTTAGTCCGAATGGCATCATCTTGTAACAATACACTCCCCACGGCGTGATGAACGCCGTTTTCTCAGCATCTTCCTCATCCATCCAAATCTGGTGATAACCGGTGAAGCAATCCACGAAGGACTGCAATTCATGCTTAGCGCAGTTGTCAATCAGAATGTGTATATTTCGTAAGGGGAAGTCATCTTTTGGACTGGCCCGGTTGAGATCCCGGTAGTCGACGTAGACTTTGACCTTCCAGTCCTTCTTTGGCACAGGTACAATGTTGGCTAACTATGTCAGGTACTCCACTACCTGGAGAACTTTGGCGTTGATCTGCTTGGTAACTTCTTCTTTGATTTTAAAACTCATGTCGGGTTTGAACTTTTTGAGCTTTTGTTTCACCAGTGGACACATTGGATTGCTTGGCAGTTTGTGAGCCACAATAGACGTACGTAGACCAGTCATGTCATCATACGACCATGCAAATACATCCTCATACTCTTTTAGAAACTCTTTATATTCTTTCTTTTCTGATGGTGACAAATAAATGCTGATGCGAGTCTCTTTTATGTTTTCTGGATCTCCCAAGTTGATAACTTCAGTCTCGTCCAGGTTGGACTTAGGTCTGTTCTCAAAGTTCTCAACTTCTTTGACAATCTCGTCAGGTATGTCATCTTCGTCTGAATCAATGTCTGTTTGCTGCATTGTCTCATTGTATGTCACAATCATCGGTTCATCAAGACAAGTAATAGTAATGTTGTATAAGTAATGAGAGAAGAAAATAACAATAAATATCGGATTCGTAAGAGAAATTTAGAAGATGCTTTGATGAATTAAATAAATATTTTGAACATTGAAGATCTTATTGCAGAAATTGTAAAATGCAGGAAAAGGAAAATCATTTAGTAAATAAAACAGTAGATAATGCTTGTTTTAGCCTTGCTACCCCGAGGCTCTTCTGGCTTTGGTAGTCTTGATAGACCAGTTCTTGAGATATGCCCTCTTGCTTACAGTCTGTACGGAAGGGCCTTCCTCCCTCTCCTCCTTGAGAACAACACATCAATCCATATCCTCGTCCTCTAGGAACAAACTCCTCATCGCTGCAAGTGCTTCTTCTTCGTCTAATCCGTAAATAATGTCGGCCTGTTTGAAAGTCTGATCAAAATGAGGTATCGGCTGCTCCAAAGGGTAATAGGGACTGTGCCAAGGTGGGTGACCAGTCGTTGAATTCCTACCAAGTGTACTCATACCCCAGACTGAAAGTGGTACCATGTTTCTTGAGTTTTATGGGCTTTTTGATCCCTTGGAGGTTCTTACCGAGCCCTTTTCCTGGCTCATATCCTCTCCAGTTCAGAATGCTCTTAATCTTGCTATCCCACCACTTTTTCTTGTCGATAGCATTGACCCTCTCAATGTGGTGGTAATTTCCCCTGCCTATCTTCCTTTTTCCGTCAATCACCGGAATAGTTTGACGACTATAAATGGGGTTGCTACCGTTACCATGAGTAATCACCTCTTGGTGGTTCCATTCGAATTTTACCGCCTGATGTAGCGTTGACAGTACGGACCCAGCAGCACGAATCCAGGTTCGTCCCAATAATAGATTGTAGGATGCTGGCACATCTATCACCTGGAAATCTACTTTGAACCGAGTCGGTCCCATCTGCAGACATAGACTGATCTCCCCCATTGTGGACCTCTGAGAATCGTCGAAGGATTTCACATTGATCGCTCCATCCCTTATCTCATGTAGCCCATTACCCAATTTCTTGAGTGTTATCAACGGAAAGATGATAAGACTGGAACCTCCATCGATCAAGATCCTTGTGATGAAATGATCTTTGCATTGCACGGTGATGTGCAACGCTTTGTTGTGCCCCAATCCTTCAGGTGGTAGCTTGTCCTCAGGAAAAGTGATTTTATGACTCTCTAGTACCTGGCCTACCATATTGGCTATTTCCCCGCTAGTGATGTTGTTCGTCACATATGATTCAGTCAACACTTCAACAAAGCAATTCTGTGTGTTTCAAAATTCTTTAGCAAAGAGAGGATGGTTATCTATGCCGATGTCTTGTTCAGCTGGTCGATGACTTAATATTCCTTAGCCTGTACCTTTCTCCTAAGGTCATCGGGACCTGTTTTGATAAGGGGAGGCCGGTTGGTAGCCTGCTTGCTTGACTCGGCCAGATGCTCAGGGGTGTAGACCCTACCAGTTCTCGTCATACCCTGTGCTGCGACAATTTCCTCAGACCTGACCTTGCCTTTCATTCTCGCCTCGGCTATGTAGTCCTAAGGGATAACATTTGGATAGAAGGGTTGCGTGGTTGACATTGCCACCGGAATTGGTGTGGCCATCCTTACTTCAAACGAAATGTGTGTTCGGGGTGGCAAGAGTGCGACCTCGAATGGTGCCGGTGCATTTGCTGGAGATACAAACTCGACTTCAATTGGCACTGGTGACTTTGTAGGTGGTGCTGCTTCAAACTCAAATGGTATAGACATATTCACCTCAGCGTCTTCAGATGGTTGAATCTGGACTATGATTGGTTTGAGAGTGACTACAGGTTTCTTTGGGTCATCACCTTCTGTGATCAACCCGATTGATCCTCGTGATCCCAATCATCTTCTATTTCAATCATATGGATACCTCTAACCTTATGGCCTGGCAAAGGATTGTCGCGGACGTTTGGAGCGGGGTATTTTGCCACAATAATCTTGTTGTCAATGAGAGCCTGTATTTTGTCCTTCAAAGAGCGGCATTCTTCGATGGTGTGTCCTTTCATGCCGGAATGGTATGCACATGAGTTATTTGGGTTAACCTACTGAGAAGGGTTCTCAGGGGTGGTAGCAGGGATAGGTTTGACATAACCAGCAGCTTTGAGCTTCTCATACAGTTGGTCAATGGGCTCGGCTATGGCGGTGTATTGCTTTGGAGGGCGGGGATCAAAATTGGGACGAGGTCTAGGGACGTTTTGGCGTGCAGGGGGTGATTGGTAATGGGATGGCTGGGAATTATAAGTGTGGTAGACATGAGCAGGTTGTGAGTACCTGGCAAAGCAGGTTGATATGTGGGTGGTGGAGCTTGGTAGGAAGGTGGTGGAGCTTGGTAATTTGGTGAGGGTGCTTGGTAATTCGGGGTTGGCTGATATGTGAGTGGAGGTGTTGGATAACTTTGGTATTTGAGTGGGGACTTGGATCTTTGTGCAATCATTATGGCTCCAACGTCTCTCTTCTTAGACACACCACCGGACTGTAAAGCCTTGTTAGTGGCTTGCAAGGCGTCAAAATTTGTACCATACCGCTTTAATAACTTCTTCAATCCGCTCACCCAATTTGATGATGTCGGAGAACTTGTGGCCTTCAACCATCATTAACCGTTCATAATACTGTGGGTCCTGAGCCCGGAAAAAGAACTTGTTCATATGCTCCTCCTCTAGAGCAGGTCTGACTTTAGCGGCTTCGGACCTCTAGCGAGTAGCGTACTTGCGAAAGGTTTCTGTGGGTTTCTTCTTCAAATTTTGAATGTAGAACACATCTAGTGCGTTTTCTATGTTGAATCTAAACCTGTCCATAAAATCAGACGCCATGCTTACCCAGTTTGACCACTTCTTGGGGTCTTGGGTGATGTACCAAGACAGTGTGTCTCCCTTCAAACTCCTCATGAACAACTTCATGCGGATTCCTTCATCCTTCCCAACGCCAACCAATTTGTCACAATAGGTCCTCAGATGGACTCTCGGATCACCAACCGTCAAACATTTTGAACTTTGGAGGTTTGTACCCCTCGGGCAGTTTGACATCAGGTTGGATACAAAGGTCTTCATAATTCAACCCTTCAATTCCCTTGGTTCCTTCAACACCCTGGACTCGGCTGGTCAATTTCTTAAGCTCCTCGGCCAGGTTCTTGATAAGTAAGTCCTTTTTGTCAGACTCAGATGCCTGTGAAATAGGCGGAGTGGAGTGGGTCACGGTTTCCACATAGATGGGATTGTTATAGGTGTGGAAATGGTCCTTTGTGGAGTTTTGATGTTCTGAGATGAGTAGTGGAGTGTTATTTGAGGTGTGGCAAGCATTGAACTGCGTTGGGAGAGTTTGGTTCTTTGGGGGAGTGACGTGATGGTGAGGTGCGGGATGATTTTGCTGTCTTGGGATATTTTCTGGAGGTGCGGGGTTTTGAGAATTTGGAAGGTTGACGTCGGGGACGTTGAGGGAAAATGAAAAGTTGGCCAGAATCCGGACTTGATCGAGTTCTTCCTTAAACTTCAGCAATTTCTGTTCAAGTGGTGACATGTTTTCATGCAGGACCTGAATACCTCGGCCATCAGTGACCTCTACCCGTTCAATTATATTCTCCTTTATGGTGCCACTGGACTCTTCCATCTTACTTTTGCCTTTGTCTTTGCCCTTAGGAGGACTAGGAGGAGGAGTAGGTGGAGGGCCCTTGGATCTTGTGCGATAAGCTGATGATGCCAGAATGCACGAACTAACCTTTGGGGAGGGGAGTAAGAAAAAGAAATAAAAACAAAAGGTAACCAAGTTAGTGAGGATTATGAAAAGAATATTGCTGTATTTAAACACATAATGTGGAAATGTAAAGCGCATCCCAAGTTGGGAACCTCTTTGTGACCTAGGTAGGCTTAGCGACAAATTGATTTGGAGAACTTAAAATGCTAAATGACTCATTTTATTGATAATAAAAATAGACAAATCCCAAAACGATAGACGAAAAATAAAAGTCACTAATGGCCATTGGCCTTATTACATTAATATAAAAATAAAGACACTCCTATCTACTTGGTACCAGAAGGAACTTTCCCAGACTCGACATTCTTGCTTTCCTTTTACAGTTTTCCCAGCTCGCGAAGTCCCAACAACAGGTAGGTTCTGGCTAGGTATCTCCCTGCAGCTCCCTCAGACTTCTGACAATCTTTGACTCTTTTGATGAACTTTCTCCCAGCTCGACTATACCTCATTCCAAGTACACCAGCCTCTTGTTGGCGTTGATAGCCATGTCCTTCCATTCCTCGATCAGTTTCTTGTTGGACTCATGTATCTTGTGGTGGTCATCCTCATATTCTCGGATCCGTTTGCGCAGTTGGTTGTATTTGACCTGTGACCTCGGACGTACCCCGACTTGCTCTGGCCACCCAAATCCTCTTCTAACCAACCAAGATAGAAAGGTGTACAACCGGCATGATATCTGTTTGGCTAGATGGTGTCTTTCTCAAGTATAATCTTGCAGTGCCCCAGGTGCTGAGCTTGGAACTTGTGAGGACTATCATTATTTTGAAAGTCAGCTCGAAGATGGCTCATCTTCTCGACCCTAGGGATGACTTTCTTCCTTCCTGCTTGCCTCATAACTCGAAGAGGGACGTAAAAGTATGTCCCCCTTAGACCAATCAATATAAAAAATGATGCGTCTCGGGATCGAATGATGAAATCATCCGTCAGAAACCATTCAAACATCCAATTAACCTGCTCTTCAGTCAAGCTATCAAAAAGCTCAACCCATCCCTCGGCATTTTCAGGCTGAGCGAACATGTCGGGGATATAATCCATTCGCTTTGGGTGATGGAAAGCGATGTGGTCATCCCACATTCTGCGGTGAATGTTTTGTCGGTATTCGCCTCTTTGGAGATGTTCCATGAGCCAGAGTTGAAGTAATAAATTGTAACCTTCGAAATGCTTTGCTCCTTGTTGACACCTTTCTAAGGCCCGATATATGTCTGCAACGATCATGGGCACAATGCTGAAGTCTTGCCTATTTACCCCTTCCATTATGGTCTTAGTTACCATGGCTAGCCTGGTATGGATCCTTTACTTCTTCATCGGGAACACGATCAAACCCAAAAAGAAAACCATAAACACGAACACTCGGCAATGGACGTGTCCCAGATAGGTGATAGCAAACTCGTCATAGTAGGTACGGTATGATTTTCTGTAGCCATACCTTTCGTACAAGTAGCCAAAAGGAATGTATGAATCCTCCAAACATACCAAATATGCGTCCTTTTTCAGGCCCATCATTTTGAGGAAACTTTTGCCTGTGCGGTTCTCAGGCATCAACAACCCTGGAGTTTCCCATATTAGGTTAGCCAACCCTCCTATCTCTTCTATTAAAGGCGTCATTTCGATGTTCCCAAAGAGGAACACAGACCTTTCACGATTCCAGAACAGGGTAGCAGCCTCTATTATTATTTTGTTAGGCTGGATTTCCAGGAGAGATGGTAGGTTACCCAAGTGTTTCCTGATGATAGATTTGTCGCTAGAGTGCAGATCCTCCCACCAACTCAACAGTCTTGGGTGGATATTGGAGACCATGCCGAATCTGGGGACTTTGTGCCTCATTTTTCTGCAAAGCAAATAAAGTTAGGCCCTTACCCCCACCGGAATCGACTATTTATCGTCAATAATTAGCATGAAGCATTTAGTTCTCCAAATAAATGCACAAAACATGAGGGTGTCTATTTGGGTTTAGGGAAACCTGGTGGACTTTTGGATAAGGCTATCTTAAAAGCTATCATGCGGACGACACTTTAGCTCGACTAGGTTTGACCATGATGCATGCAACAGTGTGACAGAGTAAGGTTTCTATGGGGTTTTAGACCGGTACCCTTGAGTGGACAACTCAAGAGGGAAAGTCACGGAACCGTCGACTGCACCACTGATCGACTAGTTTTACCGCAAATAAGTCTTTTCGAATTTAGTGGGTAATAATTTAGGAAGAGCGCAACCACTCATCAAGCGTTGCTATAGTATTTGTTTGGCACAAGTGGAGTATGAATGTTGAGCATGATTATGCAATAATAAGTATCAAAACAAGTTGTCACGTATTTGCACGTTAAAGAAAGTGGGAAAAACAGCAGTAATGATTTAAAGCAGTTACAAAAGAAAAAAAAGGGACATTTCAGTTTCGTCAGTGAAGAAAAGTAATTACCTGAAGTAAACAATTAATTGCATGTAAAGGGAATAGGAAAGGGTGCTGGTAAAGAATAAAGGCACAAATTCACAAAACAATTTGAATTGGTAAAAACCTGGATATCCCCAGCAGAGTCGCCATGCTGTCGCCCCCCCCCCCCC
>MDKI01120457.1:0-13028 GCA_005239505.1 Nicotiana paniculata | reverse complement strand
GATTATATTTGCAACGCCCGTTTAGTCTTCTACAAGACATAGTTGAGCGTGATCAATGACCAACATGTTTTTGTATACTTATCATCTGCTTCTTACGTGAATATCCATGCCTATGACTGGTACATTAGTTTAATCACGGTCTTAGTTGTTTTGGTGTTAATCTAACCTAGTACTTTACCGTACCCCTATTCCTCTGAACCCTTAGGAGCTTCTGATTGCATGCCTATATGTGTGTCTGCCTGCTACATGTTTTTCCTCACATGCTCTGTATTTGTCCCTCAAATCCCATTACCCCTGTTTATGATTGTTGGACTATCCCTGGTCCTTTGTGTGATGTTGAACTTCTATTCCAATCAAGTTTCCCTCTTCAAAACTGTTTTTACCTTTCTCAAAACTATTTTCTTACTTAAACCCTTTTAAAAAAATAAAAAGCACTCTCCCATATACTCTTAGAAATGTAGGTTCTGTCCCTTCTGTGTGAGCATTGCCTTGGGACCCTTGAGCTCCCTCTGAACTTTGACACACTGAGGCTGGCCATTCCACACTGCACTTACTCTATTTTGGCTATGCAATCTGGGTGTGAGCACTGCCCGGGAGCCCTTGAGGTCCTTGAGGAACTCTGACACACCCGGATTATGAGAAGGTTGTGAAATAATACCTAGCATTGAGAACCTGGAGACTTGAGCCTATTCTGTAGACTCCCTATAGTTAACTTCTTATTTTCCTTCTATTTCAGTTGTGCAATTCGTATTCAATGGCCTATAATAATTAATTGTAAACAACTCTAGGGTCGGATAGTGAAAAATGGGTAGGTGATATGCATGTTGTAGTATAATTAAGGGTAGAGACCATGTTTCTAGGTTTATTATCTCTCTATGCGCAATAGCATCCATGTTTAGGTACACCATGCCATGCATTAGATATCATGCTACTTAGGATGCATGCATTCAACATCTCATCTACGCTTAGAAATCCTGCCTATAGGATAAACAATAAAATAAGTTTCTATTGCGTGATTCTGCCCATGTTCTGAAATTTCACTAGAAGTACTGTCTTAGGATAAATAAGCTGTAATCACGTCTCATCATGCTATACACGTAGAGATCCTATTCTAGGTAAACAACCGTTAAAATCTGTCACCTATGCTATTCCTGAAACTTTGCATAATGCTATGATTCTATGTGCATTTAGAAATCCTGTTTAAGTTATTATGCATCATGCTGCATTAGATATCATGCTATAGGATCGTATCTATTTAACTGCATTTAGTCTAAACACAGAACAATTGTCACGACCAAACCAATGGGCAACGATGGGCACCCAGTACCTTACTCAACCGAGTACCAACATAACATATCTTTCTTATTACATCATCATATACACGTGACATACGAGCCTAATAGGCCAACATAATCATTTATAAACTCAAAACATAGGTCGACAAGGCCGTACAATCTTTCACGTATACGACTTATGTCTACAAGCCTCTAAGAGTACATAAATGTCGTAAAGGTTGGGAGAGAGTCCAGCCATACCAAATAATACACGTCTAAATCATACTAACCAAACAAGCAACCCCGAAGCAAATGGAGCGCACAAACATCTTTCGCTGAGCTGATAGGCTACTTGGAGGGCTCTCAACCTTTCTATCGGGACCTGCGGGCATGAAACGCAGAGTCCCCATGCAAAAGGGACGTCAAAATGAATAATGTACCGAGTATTTAAGGCACATAAATAAGTACATAAGAGACATGGAAGAAATATAGAGTACATGACTCAACTTGTAAGCCTGAATAACTTTGTAAATCATAAATTACTTTTAGCGTAATGCATATGCGTATGAATGTCATGTCGTGCATAGGTACATGTTTCATAACATCATCAGCCTCTGTGGGCATCCCATCATATCATATCGGCCACTGTGGGCAAAATCATCATCGTATATAAACTGATCAGGTGGTGGTGCATATATAACGCCATAACCTTTTCCATATCCCATATGCATATATATATATATATATATATACATACATATATACGCGTATATAACGCCGTTTGAACCATATTTCATCCACTATGGGCAACATCATCATCATATACCAGCTAATCAAGTGGTGGTGCGTATTAACGTCGTAACCTTTTCCCATATCCCATATACATATATTTACATATATACGCGTATATAACGCCATATGGTCAAGGGTAAATGTGCATATGTAAATGCATGAAATGCATATGAAATATGTCAATAAAATTTCTCGGTACGTCATAAGGCCATTATGCCTCTGATTAATATCATGAAATAAGCTTTACCGACATACGTATTTTCGGGACCCATGAACAGAAGATAATAATAATTCTCATGGGGAATCAAGAATATAGACACCCCTATTATTTCTATGAATAGAGTAATTTATAGAAACTGTGTATTTGCTCGTTTCTTTAGTATAATTTGGACCATGCCAAAAGAAAGAAGGGATAACCTTAACATACCTGGAGTAGAGAAAATCCGTATAATTTTCTTTGTAGGAGAATTTTATTGCAAGGAACCTCGTTGTTAATTTCTTGTAGGAGCTTGAATTGTAAACGTTCTAATGTTCTGATTGTGACTTGGTTCCCAAAACATGAGAAATGAAGCTTTGGTGAAAGCTTTCAAAATAGCTAACATTTTGGATGTAAGAAGTTTTGGTTGAAATATATTCTGTAAAATGACTAATGTTGGGTTTGGTTGAAAGAAACTTTGATGTGAGAATTCTCATGGTTTTGTGTTTATTGAATATGTAAAATCTTAAAAAAATTGAGTGAAGTTGTATCATTTTGCCACCTAACAAGAACATGCTCTTAGTCATTTCTTTACATTGTGGCTAACTGCCACGTTTTTGGACTGATGTCTATTACCTTATGACAAATTCAAGCTACAATACTATTGGGTGCGATATCTTCGTAATTTAGTACTACGGGACATAATACCGACGTAATATTGCGGGGCGTAACATCATTTCCCCCCTTGGAACATCCGTCCTCGAATGTTGACTGATGCACTTTTCATTTTCATAACGTATGTCTTCCAAATACTTTAGAACTCCCTTTCCATCTAGGCGAATATTCTGTGAATAAGTCCAAAGTCCAGGGCATCCCCCCTTTAAGACTCCTTCTCATACCACAACTTGTAGTTGGAATCCTTCCAATCTCGTACTTGTTGCTACCTTCCATCATGAAACTTGTACGACTTTGACCTTGTAAGTGTGCCCAATCTCTAGGCTTCATATACAGATCTTTATAAGATGTCCCTTTGGGCATGTATGAGTATACTGAAGTTCTTTGCTCGGTACTTTGTTGAATTCACAAATATTGCTATATCTTATCGCATAGGTCCGTTTAGTCATCCGTATGAATTTACTGCCATAACTCTTACTTTAATTTATTGTTGCTGAGGTCTGCTACCAAATCCTAGCTTACTCTCGTTGCTTATTCCATATGTATAAATCTAGGTCCTTTAATGCTTCCTCATTACTGCTCATCTTTAGAATGACGGCCTAATCTCGTCTTTGTGACTTTTGTCCATCCATTGTTGATTCACCTCAATATTGATTTACAATATACCACTGATAACTTGAAACTTCTTACGTAATACCTTGCCACTATGGCTTACGTTGTATCAAGGAATATTCGAAGTGATTTTCCTGATCCACTTACCGGCGATATTGTACTTCAATAACTGTATTCTATCGCATCCCAAGGTGATCTCTTACGTGGGTATTTTAATCCCGTACAATTCATGAATCCCTTCTTTTTCTTTCTTTTTTCTTCGAATCATTACTCAATCGAAGACCCAAACGTCATCCTTTATCTATCACAATTACACCTTTATTCTAATTACCAGGGCAACATTCCATCTTTTCTAAATGCTATTAGTCTTAGATTTCTTTGAATTCATTCAGGTTATAGTGAGCATTGTATAACTTAGAGAAACTATCTGCTCTTCTTGTTTTCATGGGCTTAATCCCGAGGACTAATCCATTCTCGTCACCTCCTCACTGTTCTTATCCTTACTCATGTCTTCCTAAAACCTTATCGTTTTACCATACTTTAGCTTGCGACATATACATATCTATTTATACTATTCGTAATCTTCCTTCAGCTTGCTTGAATTTCCTTGTATTATTTTAGAACATCAAGCGATACATCAAATCGTCTCTAACTCTTCTTTACTTTCTTAAATAGACATGTCGATACCTAGAAATTATCGACTAGAAGATATTCCACTGAAGATGCCACTATCATTCCTGGATATTGATTCCCCGCACTTCTAGCCTTCTGTTTTAAGTAAGGACTATTCACAACCTTCTGCATTTGATTATCTTGTACGTTGTTCACCTTTACCTTACTACCTTAAATCTTGCATCGTATCTTCTATTACTTTCATGACCTCCCTTCCACATAGGTATAATTTCCGTTCATAACTTGAAGCTCTATTATAATACTTGCACCTCTAGTGCATCCATAATCCGATGTGAGCTTCGTACTGACTTTTTATGAGGCTGGTATTTTTCTAACTGGCTTTATCGTAGGGCCATTATAGAATATGGTTGGTGTACTTTCTCTCTTGTACCTCTGATATTAAGAGCAATCCTACAATGTTCTCAATCACGAGGTCTATAATTTTTTGGATCCAGTAATCAGACTCTTGATTTACTTAGTTGATGTAACTCTTTAGTTTCCTCTTCCCTATGAAAAACCTTTATGTAGGCTTAAGCTATCTTCTAATCTGCGGCTCATGGTATTACTTTAGCCCTTCATGAGCATTATGAAATATTCATGATACAATTTTCTAACAACTCAATCCTTTGACTATGCCCTGACTCAATTCATTCTTTAACTTATACCAGAGTTTTCTATGGCCGTATGATTGTCAACAAATATGCTGCCTGGATAATGCTCCAAATTCTTGAGTGTATCCATAGCATACTAACCCTGGATCTTTGATCAAATAATTCTTTCGTTTCATCTTAACTTTCTTTCAACGTAAGCTATTACTTTTCCTGATCTTTTTACCACCTTGTTGCGTCCATACTTAGCTTATCTTAGTGCCCATATATATTGAAATTCCATACAACTCATATGATATTGAATATCACTTCTGATTTTACTCCTTGTTCATTAGCCACTGTAGGAGTCACTTTCTTAGGGAGTGCATACAATATTGTTTTGAGACTGTTGTCACACGACCATTTCCTCTTTAGGTCGTTGTACTGAGGTTGAAGCCTTCTTCCTTATTTCCCCAGCTAGTCTTTCATCGTAGTACTTAGGGAAGACCCTCTAACTCTTGTAAAGATGCGAGCTTATTACATTGTATACTCGACAGACCTTCTGATATCCTTCCTTGCCTATACTTATCCGTAGTTACTTATCTCCACGCCCTTGTGCTCGTATGGTTGTTTCTGAACTGATATTTTGACTGCCTTCCCAATGGCACTTTCTTTTATCCTAGTAACACTCATACGGTGTCTTTAGCTACCCCGACTCTTGTTTGAATATATCTCAAGTATTATAATGATATTCTTCGAGGATGAACTCTCCATGTTGGGTTCTACTTTGTTTATCTCACACGATCTTATGACTCGTTTGTAACCTCCTGTTTAGCCATAACTGGGATCTTCCGGACCAATTATTAACTACTCGTTGGCCCATTCTCATAGTAATATTCCTTGTAATATTTCTTGGGTTATTTCCTTTGTCTTAACTTACGTCTCACACTGGCTCCTTATTTATTAATAACAGCTCGGGCAGGAACCTTTACTACCTCTCCTTGACGTCGTGCTTGCACAATATTCTTGAATCGTAGCGTATCTGTAAGATTTGGATAAGTTCCATCTCATTCCTCTTTCATTTATCGCATTCTTCCTTTACCATTCCATAGTCACTAGAACCACTTAATTCTGGCTTGATGCCACATTACTCCATATTTCCCCCCTTTAGGGATGTACTAAAAACTGAAGCCACGAGGATCTACCTATATATATTTCACCTCTTCATCTTTGGCGTCGTTTCTCATCATCAATGATCCTTACTCGCCTTGCGGCAATTCTTCTGTACCAAGGATGACAAATTCCCTTACTCGCGAGGGTGACACTTAGCATAACTGGAACATACAGTCTCTTAAGCTTGACTTTGCTCACATTGCTTGCTCTAGGGAAGCGTCCCCCCGAATGACTATTCTCTGTATTCATTGTAAATCTTCTTCTTTGGTCCCTTCTATTACCGCTGGAACGAAATATGAAATTCCCATGATGCCGAGTACTTCCCAATCATTCAGTCCCTAATTCATATTTAGTTTATCTTATTTGCCAGTCCATACTGATTTCTGTTACTTTGGGGATTAACTTTCCCCTATGGTAGTCGCGTAGGAGTTACGAACTTAATTATCGAAATGAGGATATAACCTTATGGCCTATAATCTTTCGTCGTCTTAAGGCCCATCACCTTTCGTCTCTTACTTCATTTGACTATAGGTTCTGTAACACTCTACTGTTATTATCCATGTATCACACCTTATTCATAATACTTCCTTATATCTCTTCTCATTACTCTGCTAATATTTCTGCATATCCTTTTTCTTGTGAAAACTTCAATACGACATTCTTTCTCTTTTAGCTTCCCTTTGCTCCATCCTATAGCTCTTTGGGTTGCTCAACATCCTCGCTCTACTAGGGATGAGATCCATACTTAGGTTAATATTTATCCCATCCAGGCTTTCAGTGCCTATCTTCTGAATGCTAGGATTCACATCTAATCGTAATATTCTAGGGTGCACCATCTGGGTGTCTCACAAGAAAATCTATTGGCACATTTGTAATACCCTTCGGAAATGCCAACAAAAGCAAACAATCCATTCACTATTTTGTGCCACTCTAACCCCATCTGGATCATGATATCCTGTCCTCTTCTTAATCTACACCTGTTAGCCCCCACAGGGCATAACTGAAATGGGTGTGACCAATTGCACATACCCCTATTACTGTTGAATATAACTCAAAAAGCTTATGTTTCTCTGCCTCAATTATAAACGCTATTAACCTTCATTAACTGGGGGCCTCGTACCCTTCTTCATCTTGCTTCTTTTGCTTGTTGAAACTTGTATTTATCTTCTTAATCTCTCATTGTCTTTTACCATAGAGGCGCATAAGCATTCTTTCCTTAAGGCTCCTTATCAAGAGGCTTGCACCTTTCAGTACGCACATGATCTGCTGAAGACCTCATACTTACTTATCATAAGCATGATACAAATTCGAGTTCCTCTAATTCAACACTTCCACAACTATATCTCTTATCGATCATCTTTCTGAACGTAGGCATCATCTTATTACGAATAAAAATAGAATTTCGGAATTTGAATTCTTATAAGTGAGCTCTACCACACGATCTATAGGAAGAAGAAAGAGTGACAATCCTAAATGCCCTATAGCCTCCTGTTTATAAGTGTGGTGCACGATACACCCATAAACAAGACTCTACTAGACACGGCTTGTAGACTCCCTAGGACAGAACTGCTCTGATACCACTTTTGTCACGACCCAAATCGATGGTCCACGACGGGCACCCAGTACCTTACTCAACCGAGCACCAACGTAACATATCTTTCTTATTACATCATCATATACACGTGACATACGAGCCTAATAGGCCAATATAATCATTTATAAACTCAAAACATAGGCCGACAAGGCCGTACAATATTTCACGTACATGACATATGTATACAAGCCTTTAAGAGTACATAAATATGGTAAAGGTCGGGACAGATTCCCGCCATACCAAACAATACACGTCTAAATCATACTAACCAAACAAGTGACTCCGATCAAATGGAGCGCACCAACATCTTCTGCTGAGCTGATAGCCTACTTGGAGGGCTCTCGACCTGTCTATCGGTACCTTTCCCCAGGAAAAAGGGACGTCAGTACGAATAATGTACCGAGTATGTAAGGCACATAAATAAGTACATAAGAGACATGGAAGAAATATAGAGTACATGACTCAACCTGTAAGCCTGAATAACTTTGTAAATCATAAATTACTTTTAGCGTCATGCATATGCGTATGAATGTCATGTCGTGCATAGGTACATGTTTCATAACATCATCAGCCTATGAGGGCATCCCATCATATCATATCGGCCACTGTGGGCAAAATCATCATCGTATACTAGCTGATCAGGTGGTGGTGTGTATATAACTCCCTAACCTTTCCCATATCCCATATACATATATATACATACATATATACGTGTATATAATGTTGTTTGAATATACATACATATATACGTATATATAACGCCGTTTGAACCATATTTGAGCCACTGTGGGCAATATCATCATCATATACCAGCTGATCAGGTGGTGGTGCGTATATAATACCGTAACCTTTTCCCATATCCCATATACATATATTTATATATATATATGCATATATAACGCCATCTGGTCATGGGTCAATGTGCATATGTAAATGCATGAAATGCATATGAAATATGTCAATAAAATCTCTCGGTACGTCATAAGGCCATTATGCCTCTGATTAATATCATGAAATAAACTTTACCAACATACGTATTTTCGAGACCCATGAACAGAAGATAATAATAATTCTTATGGGTAATTAAGAATATAGACACCCCTACTATTTCTATGAATAGAGTAATTTATAGAAACTGTGTATTTGCTCATTTCTTCAGTATAATTTGGACCATGCCAAAAGAAAGAAGGGATAGCGTTAACAAACCTGGAGTAGAGAAAATCCGTATAATATTCTTTGTAGGAGAATTTTATTGCAAGGAACCTTGTTGTTAATTTCTTGTAGGAGCTTGAATTGTAAACGTTCTAATGTTCTGATTGTGACATGGTTTTCAAAACATGAGAAATGAAGCTTTGTTGAAAGCTTCAAAATAGCTAACGTTTTGGATGTAAAAAGTTTTGGTTGAAATATATTCTGTAAAATGACTAATGTTGGGTTTGGTTGAAAGAAACTTTGATGTGAGAATTCTCATGGTTTTGTGTTTATTGAATATGGAAAATCTTAAAAAAATTGAGTGAAGGTGTATCATTTTGCCACCTAACAAGAACATGCTCTTAGTCATTTCTTTACATTGTGGCTAACTGCCACATTTTTAGAGGGTGAAATTTATTAATTTTATCCACTTATTAGTTAATTGGGTAATATCCCGTTACCCGGTAATTAACCAATTACCCGCATAATTAAGAATTATATCAAATTACTTAAAATTTTACTTATTCTCAATACACTTTATATATCCCACTATCATGGTCACATGGTACCTTATATGGTACTAGTCCGTAAATATCGGGTATTAACGCTCGACCCGTATTGTACCCCATCATGCCAAGCATGGATGAAAATTCATTTTCTTTGACTTGCTTCCCCTTTCACCTTCACGAATTTACTCATCACTTGTGAAATAATATAATCCTTATAATTTATCAATAATCTTTTACTTGGACTGATGTCTATTACCTTATGACAAATTCAACGTACAATACTACAGGGTGCGATATCGTCGTAATTTAGTACTACGGGACATAATACCGACGGAATTATGCGGGGCGTAACAACAGTCCCCTGTTCTCAGCAATTGGTAATTAGTCTTTGTACATCTTCACGACTAGAATTGCATGTTATTAGATATAAATAACCTAGAGTCATTAACAAATCTGAATAATTGTTGCATGTTATCCAACACTTAGGCAAGCCTTAGGTAATTAACTTAAAAAGATAAAATCAGAACTGTCTTTGTGATCATGATTAACTGTCAGCATGTTTAAAACCAGTAGGCAAGCCTGATTAAGACTTCCTCTCTGAGTTATTCAATAATCTGTCTTTGTGTTATAACCTAGATACCATGCTTTAGGATTATGAATTAATATGGACCTTAATTGTGTATGAGACATGTTGCTTATGTGTACTGTATGTGGAGGAATGTTTGAGCCTTTATCTATTTTATATGCTTTCCTTTATCTGCAGTCCTACTTGTTTTGTTATCTCGCCTTAGAATTTTACCTTTAAAACCCGAGGGTCTGCCTAGCACCTCCTTTAGGATAAGAGGTCCTAATTTCCTCCAGGACTGATAGGAAGGGATGGGTAACAACATGCAATAGAGGTCGAGACCAACACTTATTTTAATAACCTTACAGGGTGGGAAGGGTAGAATATGGATACGATGACCCGTGCGCTAATATCACGTGTAGCCCCTCTTCGAGTAGTGATTACTGGGTATTGCATTGATGTGATCCATATTATTATAAACCTAGGACACCTTTATATGTTAGCTCGTAATTCCTTTTCAAAAGCTACTATTCTTTATCGTTTCTTTAAAACATCTGCATGCTTAAGACTTAAATCCCCTTTTATTTGAGCCTTTACTTGTTGTTTGTTAATTGTACAAATTTACGAAACCATTTGGCCAGGAACCACACTTGTGGATCCTGAGGGTTGCCTAACACCTTCCCCTTAGGATAATTTCGAGCCCTTACCCAAATTTCTTGTTAGCAACGTAGTTGTAATTGAACCCCTTAGGTGACCTAACGCACCATTAGTATCATTAGGTGATGACTCTTCAAAATATGCAAATCCCTTTCCCAAAAGCAAAGAGCTGTTCCAACCAATGTCATAAACCCGATTCCGCGAGGAAAAAAAGGGGGCGCGACCACATGGCGTCTTTGCTGGGGATATCCAGGCTTTTACCATTTCAAATTGTTTCGTGAATTTGTGCCTTTATTTTAACTACTTGCAACCTTTCCTATTCCCTTTACATGCAATTAATTGTTTACTTCGAGTATTTACTTTTCTTCAAAAACGAAACTAACACGTCTCTTTGTTTCCTTTTGTAACTGCTTTAAATCATTTACTACCATTTTTACCGCTTTCTTTAACATGCAAATACGTGACAACTTGTTTTAATACTTATTATTGCATAAATCATTCTCAACATTAATACTCCACTCGTGCCAAACAAAATAATATAGCAACGCTTGATGAGTGGTTGCGCCCTTCCTATATTATCACCCACTAAATTCGGAAAGACTTATTTGCGGTAAAACTAGTCGATCAGCGGTGCAGTCGACGGTTCCGTGCCTTTCCCTCTTGAGTTGTCCACTCAAGGGTATCGATCTAAAACCTCATAGAAACCTTACTATGTTGCACTATTGCATGCATCATGGTCAAACCTAGTCAACCTAAAGTGTCGTCCGCACGATAGCTTTTAAGATAGCCTTATCCAAAAGTCCATCGGGTTTCCCTAAACCCAAACGGACGCTCTCACGTTCTATGCATTTATTTGGCGAACTAAATGCTTCCTACTAATTATTGACGATAAATAGTCGAGTCTGGTGGGGTTAAGGGCCTAACTTTATTTGCTTTGCAGAAAAAATGAGGCACGAAGTCCCCATATTCGGCATGGTCTCCAATATCCACCCAAGACTGTTGAGTTGGTGGGAGGATCTGTACTCTAGCGACAAATCTATCGTCAGGAAACACTTGGTTAATCTACCGTCTCTCCTGGAAATCCAACCTAACAAAATGATAATAGGATGCTACCCTGTTCTCGGATCGTGAAAGGTAAGTGTTCCGCTTTGGGAACATCGAAATAACACCTTTGATAGAAGAGATATGAGGGTTGGCTAACCTAGTATGGGAAACTTCTGGGTTTTTGATGCCTGAGAACCGCACAGGAAAAAGTTTCCTCAAAATGATGGGTCTGAAAAAGGACGCGGAATTGGTATGTCTGGAGGATTCGTACATTCCTTTTGACTACTTGTACAAAATGTATGGCTACAGCAAATCATACCGTACCTACCATGACGAGTTTGCTATCACCTCTCTAGGACACGTTCATCGCCGAGTGTTCATGTTTATGGTTTGCTTTTTGGGTTTGATCGTGTTCCCGATGAAGAAAGAAGGATCCATACCAGGATAGCCATGGTAACTAAGACCATAATGGAAGGGGTAAAGGGGCAAGATTTCAGCATTGTTCCCATGATCGTTGCATACATATATCGGGCCTTAGAAAGGTGTCAACAAGGAGAAAAGCATTTCGAAGGTTGCAATTTATTACTTCAACTCTGGCTCATGGAACATCTCCAAAAAGGAGAATATCGACAGGAAATTCACCGCAGAATGTGGGATGACCACATCGCTTTCCATCACCCAAAGCGAATGAATTATATCCCTGACGTGTTCGCTCAGCTTGAAAATGCTAAGGGATGGGTTGAGCTTTTTGATAACTTGACTGAAGAACAGGTTCAATGGATGTTTGAATGGTTTCCAACGGATGAGTTCATCATTCGATCCCGAGACGCATCATTTCTGATACTGATTAGTCTAAGGGTGACATACCTTTACGTCCCTCTTCGAGTTATGAGGCAAGCAGGAAGGAAGCAAGTCATCCCTAGGGTCGAGAAGATGATCCATCTTCGAGTTGGCTTTCAAAATAATGACAGTCCTCACAAGTGCCAAGCTCAGCACATGTGGCACTGCAAGGTTATACTTGAGAAAGACACCATCAAACCACACATGTATCACGCCGGTTGTACCCTTTTCTTTCTTGGTTGGTTAGAAGAGTATCTGGGTGGTCAAAGCAATCTGGGGTACGTCCGAGGTCACAGGGTTATAGATAAAAGGGCCGAGGCACAAGTCAAATACAACCAACTACGCAAAAGGATCCGGGAAAGTGAGGATGACCACTACAATATAAATGAGTCCAACAAAAAACTGATCGAGGAATAGAAAGACATGGCTATCAAAGCCAACAAGAGGTTGGGGTACTTGGAACGAGGTATAGTCGAGCTAGAAGAAAAGTTCATCAAAAGAGTTGAAGATTGTCAAAAGGTTGAGGGAGCTGCAGGGGGATACCTAGCCAGAACCTACCTGTTGTTGGGACTTCGCGATCTGGGAACTGTACAAGGAAAGCAAGAATGTCGAGTCTGGGGAAGGTCCTTCTGGGACCAAGTAGATAG
>MDKI01201618.1:0-17797 GCA_005239505.1 Nicotiana paniculata | reverse complement strand
TGTATCATTCAAGTTAGATTTAACTTGACGTAGTCACAACAGCCTGTGGTGTGTTGTTATAAGTGTTAGAGTTAATCCTTAGGTTTACAAAAAAGTTTATTTTGTAAATGTTGTTGGCTCAGAGTTGTAGTGAGGTGTTTGGAGAAAATCCTACTGAGTAGTAGGTCGTGGTTTTTTCACCTTTTAAGCCGGGTGTTTTCCACGTAAAAATCTGTGTGTTCTTTACTTTTCTGCACTTATTATTCCGTAACAGTACGAGTTGGAACACACAGAAGAAACAGGTCCTTCAATAACGACATCACTCGAAAATTGGACACCACACAAATCACCCTCACCCCTCTTGTGTGGTATTAATGTATAAAACATCATCCTCATCCATCGAGGACCTTTTCCGCTTAGTATCCTTCCTCAGTTCCGAAGAGGTCGGTCATTCCCCCTCCTCGAAGGGGCACGATCTCACCTCGGAGAAACCATCAACACCTGCGGTGGCGGAGTTAATACACATAAATGAAAGCATTCCTCACAAGGCAATCACATAGCTCATACCATGGAATTTTGCTTCCCATCCTCCCTTTGACAAATCTCGCCACTTGCGTTCATTATATTTCGAGGAAGCTGCCAGCGTCTGAGTCCAGTTCACAAGATCAGGGACCTCTTACACCATCCACGGGACCGATAAGAAAGAGAAAAAGAAACATTCTTATAAATCAACAAGAGCAAAGGGAACTAAGGTGCAACGTAGTACTTACGTTTGAAGTTCCATTTTTCGCGAACGGCAGGAACTCCGCAGGAATGATGTCGACGGTCCTTACTTGGACAAATCGACTCATCCATCCTCGGTTCCGGTCCTCATCGTCACTGGCAATAAAAGTCTTGGTGGATCAGCGTCGTAACGCAATCAGGCCTCAACAATGCAGAGGTCGATATAACCTGATAAGGTGGCTAAGGGTAAGCTCGAGCTCGGCCCTTTCAGTAAAGAACCTTATCATCAGCACTATCTGCCAGAAGGACGGATGAATCTGAGCCAAGGTGACTCGATACCTTTTGCATATTTCGAGCACAAGGCGGTTGAGGGGGCCCGATGAAAATAGGTACGTATACACGTTCAAGAATCCCTCTACAAGGTCCATAATATTCTCCTCTCGGGAATGTATCTGCAGTGTCACATTTTCCCCCCATCCACAATCCCTCTGCATGGCCTTGAGGTGATTTTCCTATATGGATCGAATGAACCTCGACGCATTCTCTCGATGATCCGGAGCATCGAATGGTTTCTCTAGTGCAAAGTCTTTCTTTAAAGAAAAACAACTCGAGGTTAACTCGCCGTACGCCGGTGGTAAGAAGCGGAGGTAAAGTTTCCCTCTTCTTGGTGAACGGATTCGGGCACGGCAGCCATAACTATTTTAAAAAAGATAAAGAGGAAGAAAGCTCAAACAGTTTCGCAAGCTGAGAAAAGGTAGAGAATTGAAGAGAAAACTAGTTTTTCAAAGTTGCAAGACCTAAACTAAAGAAGAAGCAAATGTATATATATGTAGAACAAGCGGCAGCTATTCACCCACTTTAAGGGCCAATTAATTCTGACAAGGTTGTTATTGGTTTTGGGTAAGTCTACCAGCAGGGCCACCTCGGTCACTTCACGGTCATGTCATATAAATGAAGTTGTCATGTAGCATTCGAGGGATCAAAATTCCCATATCAACCTAGCCTCGAGAAGGTGTCCGATCCCAAGGATCTCTGTCATTACAAGAACGGGCCCCGAAGAGCTAATCGAATGTCGTCTTTCGCATAAGAATTGCAGGGTAAAGTTTGAATGATATGAAACTAAGAGATCTTTTTACTACAAAAAATGTATTTACAAGGGTATTTTTACAAAGATCCCCTGAGGATCCCATGTACTAAAAAAAGGGGGGGAGGGAGAGCAAAACATTAGGTAAATATACTATTTGCCTTCACTGCTGCCGGAGCCGCTTTCAGAACCCTCATCCGAGGTAGTTGAAATTGCCGATTCTTCCTCCAGGGCCCTGGCCTCTTCAATCTCGGCAGAGAGATTGACACATTTACCGCTCGCTTCCTCGAAGGGTTGCCTCCTGACTTTGAAACGAGCTTGAGCAACTGCCCGAGCCAGTTTTAGCTCGGCCTTCTCGGATATCTCCCTGGCCCGATCATTCGCGGCAGCAACATCCCTTTTATACGAAGAGACAAATTCATCGGCCACATACTTGGCCACCGATAATGCAGCAACCTCCTCCTGATATGCCCCACGAGGGCTTCCCTTCGCCTAATCTGAAAGATGCAGAAGATAAGATATTCAGCACCAGATATGGAAATAAAAGATAGGATTATGGGTACCACAATACCTGCTCGATGAATTCGACCCTCTATTGGAGCGCCCTCTCCGAGCCTGCCTGGAGGTTGATCAACTCCTCCTCTTTTCGGGCGCATAGAGCCTTCAGATCGATTGATTCAGATGCAAGCTTCTCAATCTCCTCTCCACGATGAGTCAACTCATCTTCAGCTTAGAGAAGGCGTGGTCATACAGCTTCTTGACCCACAGCACAAAGGAAGAAAGCTAGAAAAGCAAGAGTAGAAATTTGAAGCATAGAATACTATATCAAGAAGGTCACCTGCTTTTGAAGCCTCTCGGCCTCCTCGAGCTCAACGGGAGCATCGATATCGGTCTCCTCCTCAACATCTTCAAAGTAATCTCTGAAGGCATTATCCTCTCCCCGAGAGGTCCCCAAACCGGGAGCATTCCTGTCTCGAGCATCTCGTATCTCCCCTGGAGAGAAGGACGGGCCTGATTGAAACCCGCCTGCAGCATCAACTTCCATCGGGGCTTCCTCTCGACCCCGAAAAGCTCCAAAAGCGAGCCCTACGAGCTCACCAACACAGACTGTGCCATGTTCGACGAGCGGCCAAAGGGCAGGTATCATCATCTTTTTCCTCGGCTCGCAGGCTCTCAGCGGCCATCGAGGATAGGACCGTGGCATCGGTCTTGGCTTCCGAGCCTCTGCGATTTGGGAGACTCCACCGATGTCTCATTTTTCCTTTTCTTGTCCTTAGCAGTTTTCAAAGCCACTTCCTCACCAGGAGGGGGCGGTCTCATCGACACGCCTTCCTATCAAACTCACCACCCTAGAGAATAATTACAGAAAATGAAGAAGCGACAACAATGAGAGCAAATTGTGGTTCTTAACCTGCCACTATGTTTTAGCCAAATCGCGTCACACGCATTAGTTGTATGGAAAAGTGGAATCCAAAAGTTTTACCCACCCCAGAAGGTCTTGGACCGCGCCGGGAAACCAAACGGTGGCTGCACAATTAGAAGAAAATCAATAAAGAGAAAGAGGTGGTAAAACATACTCAATACGAGGATACTTACGTTTCATATTCGATTCCTTAGGGAACGACATTTTATCAACAAGGATGATGTCCTAGGTTCTGATTCTAAAAAATCGGCTCATCCATCGCCAATCTTTATCCTCGTTGATGCAGGCAAAGAACGATGGTGTAGCTTAATTAGGCCCCATCAGAAGAGACGAGGGCTATACAATCTGACCAAGTGGTCGAAGTCATTCCCTCGACCATGTTGGAAATGTGTCGAATCATATATAAATTCCTCCAGAAAGAAGGATAAATCTGACCAAGTGTCACTCGGTATTGACAACAAAAGTCGAGAATCACCAGATCAATCGGTGGAGAGGAAGAACCTACGGGGCTTAATGTAAAAAGGTATGTATATACGCAGAGAAAGCCAACCTTATGTGTGACTATGTTTTATTCAGCTGTGGGGATTTCTACTTGGGCCGCCTTCCCCCAATGTCAGTCTAGTTTTACCCTCTCTATATCAGTCACTACACTCGTTTACCGAAACATGGGCTCGCATCTACCCGTTGTAGAAGGGGGGGTTTTCAATGTTAAAATCGGAGACGGCGTCGAAGGGACCAGGGATGCACTGCTTGTTGCTTGGAGGAGTTTTTGATTTGCCATTAGACGGGCGTGATAGTGGCTCCCTCTTTTTGACGTACTGTTTTGGAAGTTTTTTCCATAATTGTAATTGAGTTTTGAAGAAAGAAGATGAAGAAGCAAGCGCAGAAAGAGGATGAAGGTAGGAAGCGGTTAGTAAAACTTTGAAAACTTGAAGAAGTTGTAAAATTGTGAAAAGGAAAATGATTGAAGTATTTATAGAAGCCCATGGGGCATGTTTGAAGAGGAAGGGTTGAACAAATAGCGGTTCGTGGGTTTCTCGAGAATCGTGCTTACAGCAACCTCTGCGCAGCCTTTATGTCACATCATTTAATGTTTTGATGAGGCTGACGTCATAATAGGGATATCGAAGAGGCAAGAATTCAAGACCGTTTCTTATCACTTCATTCTAAGAAATACGGGGACTATCTGTATACGGCTAAAATCGGAGAGCCCGATTTTATGATAATTACGGCGCTTCATAGCCCGTCTTCAGAAGGCTCGAAGCAGTTCGAGTTTTTACATCGAGGAGGCATGTCGAGGACTCTCCACGCTCGACCTCGAGGCAGTGTAAATCGAAGACCATCATGAAAAAGCGTAAAACTCCCAAAAGGCACGTGGTTAAAGCTGACCAAGTATGCAAAATAGTACAAACCCGTATCGTGACATTAAATGACTGTACCAACCGTCTATCTTTGTATTAATTGCACATGTACTATGTTGGCTTTCGCCCTCTTATATAAAGGGGACCCTTGTCATTTTGTAAGACACATGATATTCAATACAAGAACAAGAACATTCTATGTTCACTAAACTCAAAATATTCTTTACAATTGTTCTATTGATTTATTACCTTTCATTTATTGTGTCCGTTAATTGTTGTTCATTCGTTACTTGTTATTGATCATAAAGAGGCTGTATTCGAGGCCTTCAATACAGTTGTATCCTCTTCGACCGCCTTCTGTCAAGCTCTCGAGCTCGACCTCGAGGCCAATTTCGACCAAACTCGAGATCCCGTCTCTCGCCTGCTCGGTTTGCACAATCTCATTATCCTTCGCTCTTATCTCATTTTCTTACCTCTCACTTAGCAACTATTGCCTAAACAACTGGTATTAAAATAGATCACATATTTTTAGAACCACAAAATCAAATATAATTAAAATTACCATTTTCAAGGTAAACATGCTCGACCTCGGCCAGACAGCTCAATTCGATTAGCAGGTTCATCATAACAGTTGTCTCCGTATGCCGAATTTCTCTGATTAAATTTTGACCCATACACTTGGTGAGTTGGAGATGTATCATGTCCTGTCTAATCATATCTCCCTAATTCTTCCTCGTTCTATTCTCTACCTCTTCTTAAATCTAACATGACCAATCTCTCATACCTTCTCACTTGAATATCTATGCTCCTCATCTTTGTATGCCCAAATCATCTCAACCTCACTTTTCACTTGTCGTCCACAGAAGCTATTCCCCATCAATTTTTATTAAGGAAAAAAAAAGGGGGAGAAAGAGAATCAGATGAGAAAGCTGTACAGGATGGAAAGCGTAGTGGGACTTCAAATGTTGATGACCTGTTCTTACTAGGATGTTATCTAGAAGCACTTTCCTCTCTAATAATTGAAACAGATTACTGATCATTGAGATCGTTATAAATAAATGTGAAGTATATTATATATATGCTACTATCATTTCTTTTTGGATTGGGCAGTATGTGTATTTTATTTGTACTAATATTCTTGTTCTTTAACATAGGTAATAAGAGTAAGAAAAACACAGTTTTGCATTCACTGAGAATTGTACTGGCGCACGATATTTGTGAATATGCAATATTTATCCTTGCGCGCAACTAGTGATGTTTCGATTCTCATTGATCAGTCTTCTATATGAAATATACCTTTGTCCGAATAATCTTGAATTAGATTTTTGAAATTTAAACAATTATTTATCGAGTTAATCTAATTCTTTTGCCACTTACAATAACGTTTTCTTGTTCTTTCTTCTGTACAGACATATCAAGAGTTGTTGATGACTTATCGACTGCTTCAGATTCTAATTAGTTGACTGCAATTTTATGTGTGTTCGTTTGATTAAGATTCTTGTAGATTGAGTTAATTGTGTTTTAGGGTGTGATTAAAGGAATCACAACATGGAGACTATATTCATACTATTGCTAGTTTTCTTTGATCATTAAACTTTTTGTTGGAACAAAAATGCAATAATTGACAAGTCAAATAATGGTAGGGAGAGATATTGGGGGAGAGATGGGAACCAAGTGAATGAAGCAAAAAGCACAAAAGAACAAAAGAGAGAGCCCCGTGCGTGCAACTCTGGAGTTCCAATCAATGTACCATCACTCATTTAATGAAAACAGAAGAGAAATAAAATACTCCTCCAATTCCAAGATAAATAAATGTGTGCGTGTGTGTGGGTAGACACTAATTCTTCCCCTCAACTCAACAGTCAACACCCCTTCCAAAAAAATAAATCCAACCGTGCGGAGGGTCCGTTTCGCTCAGTATCAACCTTTTGCAGGCTAATGAATGCCATCTTTTCTGCACTTTACTTTTTTTCTCTTCCCTATCTCCTTCACACATCCCTATCTTTTCTTCGTTGGTCCTTGCAGTTCAGTGCACTAAGTTCTCGTTGTGTGTAGTGTTCGAAGAATGAACGGATTACAAAGATCTATTATATGCAAATTTGTCTTTTATTTTTTCAAAAAGTTATTTTCACGGTTAAACTCGTGACCTCGTTATCCATGACAATAATTTTACCTGTTACGTCAAAATTTTATAATTTATTGATTTTCATATTTCTTCCTCTCTTTTTTCCCTCTTATCCTCTGTCGGCAATTTTTTCTTTTATTATTGGCCGACACGCAGCCCAATTGACAGCAAATTAAAATGAAACTAAAACTGAGATATGGGCTCAGTCTAGACAATAATGCTTAGAAGCAATTCCTTCAAAATTCCATTTGTATTATTTTTTATTAGATTGTTGTGGTCAACAGAAAAGATAAAGTATGCAAGACACAAACAAGTTCGGATTTTAGTGATCTCTTAGTTACTACTCCTATTATCTCGTTGGAAATTCACCTATATTTAATTATGAGAAAGAAAACGGGTAAAGAAATAAATTGAAGAAACTACATACGTTAAAGTAAATTGCTACATAGGTTATCGCAAACGAAGAAATAAATTGGTACATACTCAACACAATATCAGGAGTAAAGTAATCTTAAAGAAAATATTCGATCCGTGCATATTTAATACTGATAGAATAACTTTATTAATAAATAATATAGATACCAATATTATATATAGGTCTTATATGTGATCACTATTGGAATAATTTTTAGTCTTCGAACTTTGAAGAGCACAATTAGAGTCTTTGTAAATAGTAAAGTTAAACTCAAGTATTTATTTTTTAAGTGGATAATATATGAATTATTCATATGTGACTCATTTTTAAAAAGTTCATTATTCAACAAATTTTATGGTGAATAATATGGATGGATAAAAAGAATTTTAAAATTATTTTGCCATCACTAGTGCTAGGTATGGAAAATAAGGTAAATATTGCCATTGCCACTACTGGAAAAGAGAAAGGAAGAGAATAAAAACAAAATGAGCAGCAAAGGAATAAGATGTTTTTCCCCGTGCCGTTTTGTCGAAACAACGACGCGGACAAGTTGCTCCAATGGCATGAGAAAACTAACACAAGAAGCAAATTTGGATTAAAACTTGACTTTTCTGAAAATGGTAGTATTAGTGATAAAGAGGGTGTACGCATTTTTAAATTGTAAGTAATCATTTATGCTGAGATTAATTGAAGTTACAGCTAACTGATTGCAATTTTACATTGTATTAAAGTCAAATAAGTAGTATGGTTAAATCGGATCTTGTCCAAATCATATCGACTTAATATTACAGCTCGACTATATGTAGTTTGAAACTGCAGCGGTTCTATTGTTCCCAATAAACTCTCGGCTTAAAAAAGTATAAGCACTACAGTAATAAAAATATAGACAAGAAGAAATAGCATCAAAAAGTTATATAAAAATAGAATAAAAACAACAAGACAATAAAGTGATCAACAATAAAAGTTAGTCATACAAATCTACTGTCAACAGAAAGTAAAACTACGTGTCAATACTACTGTTAAAAACACTCTAAGCTATCTACGTTACTACCTTAATCATCGACCTCCATGTCTTGCGCGTCAGTAATAGTCTATCAATATTCTCTCTCCAATTTTCTATTTCCACCTATTAAATTGCAGGTCCACCGCTTCTCAAAATTACACGAGAAAAGAGTGAAAACAGAATTATGGGGCAGTTGAAATTATAAGCAAATAGTATCTTTGAAATTATTTTCAAAAACTGAAAAAAGATTAGGAAGAGGAGGGGTTGGGGGAGATCGCATCATATTGTCAAATCCCTATCCAAGGATCTCTCTAAAGATCTACATATTTCTTCAAGTCACAATCCTAATCAGCCTTTTGTGCCACACCAAGACAACACATCAATTTCAGCACAAAGTCAATAAACAAAATGATAGGAGTAGTAGAGAATCAATATTAATTTAGAAAAAAATTCACAAAAATACATATCCCTCTCTCTTTTGCAATCCATAGTAATCTCAGTCTCACCTACTGATTAGACTAGTCGTTCATGTACGCACTTTGTGTACGGTCTCTTACCTATATTGATTTTCATTTGTATGGTTTCCATTTAATTAGCTTCATGTTTTATTGGATAGCAACTCTCCACGCTTACAGCCTCGTTTTGGACATTGCAATTAATTTGGAGCACCATATAAGTGACTAAATTATCATTATCATATCTTTATCATCCGATTTATTTTCCCTTTTTTGCATCACTAATGACGTGTAACGATTTGAAGATACATATATAATTGTACGATAATGACATGTAACAGACGTAGTAAGCTGTTTGGTCTTTTTAAGACTACATTCGATATGAATAACTAATTTGAATCACAAACTTTGTTTCTACAAATGGTGCCACTAGCTGTAAGATAACGAAGTTTCAAATACAAGGAGCTAAGTTAGTTTTAGTTTTATTAATCGTACACGCAGGGGTTGATGCACACTTTAGACAGTGAATGCGTATAACAAAACAAATAAAATAATGATATCTATGTTCACTGATTGAAAATCATAATATATGGCCACCACCAAAAGAGAGATTTTTCAACTTTTAATTTATTTGCACCAAAATTATTCTATTTTGCCTAAAGTTATTAAATAATCTTTTTATTATCGAAAATTCATTCAACTTTGCCTAAATATCATAAAATATGTCTCATTTGTTTTCTCTTAATAATTTTTTGTGATGGTTACCCGATAGTTGAGTATCATTTTTGCTTCTTTATTTATTTTTACTGATGGAAGGAACTTTTATTAATAACAGAAACAGAACTTATTACATGATGGCAACTGGGCGAATAGTCCTAGTTTCATAGATGTCTTCTTTGAGTTCATTTAAAATAAAAGTGGGAGGGGATACAAAGAACATAACATTTCTTAGCATTTCTGGATCTATGCCTTTCCCATAAGTAACATGCCAGTTTGTCAGCAACAACATTAGCTTCTCTAAAGATATGGCCTACCTGTGGGTTGCCCAGCTTCTCCGGTAGGTGTCTGCAATCCAGTAAAATGTGTGAAAAAGCTAGATTATTTGATGATAGCATTTGTATCAATACTTGTGAGTCACTTTCCACAATAAATGGAACTAATGTATGATTGTAAAAAGCCAGAATTTCCATATGGATGGTAGAGTGGGTGTAAAAAAATAAAGTTTAGAACTTTGTTGTAATAAAATTAAAGTCGAGTGATTATTCATAATATTGACCCAAAATAGTGTAGTGGGATGGATTTCTACACCTCGAAATAGAATTGTCTCGGTATGAGTCATAGCAATTGAAAAACCCCTGATAAGAAATTAATGATTCCTCTATTAATAATCACATACACACTGTGACTTTGAATTAACCCAGTTCAGCAAATTTTTAATATCGGATTTTTTTAAAAAACGCTAGGTTGGTCAAGGATTTTGTAGGTCTCGATCTACTAAGCCAGGTCACAGCCAAATGTTTTTCGTTGGGGATTTGAGATATTCCCAACCCTAAATAGCTCAAGGGTGTAGGTAGAATCTTTATTATATAGGAGTACATAATTTCTTGTTTTTGGTTTCCAAAATTCAAACCCATTGTCCAACAATCCAGACGCACGTGTGCTGTGAGTTTCAGTCAAAGTTAAAAGATTCATCGAGCAATGTGACAAAACATTTGAACACATAGGTAACTGGATTTGACATAAAATACAGAAAGTGCAATGCTGCTATTGCTTGGCCTCGTCAGCTCGGAACTCGTTTTCCCTTAACTATTCATAAATAACAAATCTTGGACTCTGAATATAAATCTCATAGTCATAGTTTTGGCTGTGTCCTGTTGAAGGTTTGTTAGACTGCTGTTTTCATAACTAGTTTTTTTTGTTTTGGCTTTGAATATGAGATTTGGTGCATTTACACAGGAGAAGCATTAGTAATTATTTGTAAATCATTGCATATGGAACATCCTTAGATGGATTTAGATTTGACACCAACGGAATGGTCGGAATCTGTGTTATTTCCAAGTCACTTTATGTGATTAGGGTGGGAGTTTATCTCATTCAATAACAAGCATACAATCTTATCGTGTTATTAGTGAATTAACAGTAGGTATTACTTTTCTTTCCTTTTCCCTTTCATAATTGCGTGCCTCCATACAGAAATATCCAAAAAGTTGTTCAAATTTAAGATATTATCAATATAAGAAATCAGTAAGCTTAAATGGGAAAATAGGAGTAGCGAAGTTCAAATGTCACAAGAAAGTCTTCTAGTTATTTATTACAGTCAAGAGGTTCAGACACTACTAGAGTATTCAGTCTAGGAATTTCAAATTTGCAGTTAGGATGTAACGAAAACTGCTAGCCCCACCCCTACCTTTCGTCCCTTCTGTGTTTAGAGGCGTATTCTTGATCTAACCTTTAAATTTGATGAGTATGTTCACACAACTTAATCGATAACACTTCTTCAATTAAGAGTTTATCACTTGACATTTATAGAAATTTTTAACACATAATTTTCTTGTACAAAAATTACTAGGTTCAGCCGAACGTGTTTCAAGTATATTTCCTTGGCCCTAGCCTCTGTGTGTCCAGTGTCCACTTATTCACATGGTAACCAAGAATGTGTCCTGTAGCGACTTAAGTAATTCCCTTAGGCAGCAGATCTATTTGATGGACATGTGAACCACTTAGTCTTTGAGTGCCTTTTTTTTTTTTCTTCTACCTCCAATAGGGTGGAATGCATGTGCTTTCTTCACTTAAGTCTATATAATTCCTCATTAATTTAAAGTCATTTTCTTCATTCAAAAATATACATCAATACCCTAATGATTAAGGGGAAAAGGGATCATTCTAAGTGCTGCAGCTGAATAATTACTTTGTTTTCATCCGTTTTAACTTTAACAATAAACATCCACATCCCTCAAGAGATAAAAACAAAAACTATTGCCAGGCCAGGCAAATTCTTTCTTGTTAAACAAATGGCTAATAACCAAAAGGGAGTCGGTGGTCATAGATTAAATAAAAAAAAGAAAAGTTGGAAACAAGGAGCTCTTCAGATCTTGACTAGCCACCTAAGTCAATTGGTTTGCATGAAACAGAAGTAGTAAAAGTTACTCTGCAGTAAAAGACATTGCCATTTATGAAGTTTTTGTTACCCGAGGCTGCGAACAGAGACCCCTTTCCTGTGTAGGGCGTGGGGTTTTGGCGTATTAGGCCACCACCCCCCACAACTTCCCCAGTCTTTTTCTTTTTTTCTTCTTTCTTTTTTATTTATTTTGATTTAGTTATCCTTTATGAACGTTTCTGATTTAACTAATTAGAATTCGCCTCCCACGATAAGGATGGAACATTTCCTATCAATAAGTTCTCTATTTTCGGGGCTTAACTTCCTCATCATTATTTTTTCTTTCTTTCAAGTTTGGCATTCGTTGCACAAAGCTTATTTGTAAGCAGGGGTGGAAGGAGAACCTAAGCACTGTGTTTTCGATGCAGAGTGTAAAATTTATATAGAATATCTAATATTATAATGATTAATAAATATGAATTCATAATTTGAAAGATATAATGAGTTCAATAATAAGAACTTAAAGATTAAACTCATCAATTTAAAATATTGAATCCGTCTCTACAAGCATGGGCGGAGCCGGCCTTTCATTCGGCCGAACACGCTAGTTTTTGTTCAAACCTTATATTTGTCTCAAGTTAGAATCTAGTAACTTAAATACTGAATTTATAAACTTCAAATTCTGACTCCGCATCTATCTACTAGTAAGTCCGTGAAAGGGTATACACTCCTTACCTTATAACAAAGTATTCGATTTTCAAATTTTTGAATTCGAAACTTCTAATTAAAGACGATAAAAATAAACATTGCACCACAATCTTTGGTGGTCCTTTTTTAACACCAAAACCCATCTCCTCCTCGTCTACGAGAGTCTATATAAACACAGCACACGCTTGGCCAGCTATTATGACTTAAAATTCTCAGAAGTAAAGGAAGTCCATACCATTTAGACTTTGTCTGTGAGGTGGTTGGAACTTCATTGGTAGCTGCCTGCATCAATGGCTTTCTTCTTAGTTTTTCTTGCTTTCTTTTTTGGGCTGTGCATTTTTAGTACTGCTTTATTGAGATGGAATCAGGTGAAATATAACAAGAAAAGCTTGCCTCCTGGTACTATGGGTTGGCCACTTTTTGGTGAGACTACAGAATTTCTTAAGCTAGGCCCAAGCTTCATGAAAAACCAAAGAGCCAGGTACAACTTTTTGACCTTCCACTTTCATTCACTCCTAAGTTTCAAAATTTTATAAGAGTTTTATTTATTTGAATTTGCTTGATTGGTACCAGATTTGGGAGTTTTTTCAAGTCACACATACTTGGATGTCCAACAATAGTATCAATGGATTCAGAGTTAAATAGATACATATTGGTGAACGAGGCAAAAGGACTGGTCCCAGGATATCCACAGTCGATGTTAGATATATTAGGAAAATGTAATATTGCAGCTGTACATGGTTCAGCTCACAAGTACATGAGGGGTGCATTGTTATCTCTAATTAGCCCTACTATGATCAGAGATCAACTTTTGCCTAAAATTGATGAGTTTATGAGATCCCACTTGACCAACTGGGATAACAAAGTCATTGACATTCAAGAAAAAACCAATAAGGTCTGTTTATGATATAGTAGTACTTTCTAATGAAAAATCTCTGTTTTTCCTCTGCTCTGAATCTAACTTTTACTATTACTTTCTCTCCTCAGATGGCATTTCTTTCATCGCTGAAGCAAATTGCTGGGATTGAATCTACCTCTTTAGCTCAAGAATTCATGCCTGAATTCTTCAAGCTAGTTTTAGGGACTCTTTCACTTCCTATCAACCTTCCCAACACCAACTATGGTCGTGGATTGCAGGTAATTTACCCGTTATAACAATAAAGTCACGGAACTATTTTATTGTATTAAAACTTTTTAACTATACTTTGTAATTATTAAAAGTTCGGAGGGAATCTAAAGTTATAAATTGTGATTCCTCAGGCAAGGAAAATTATTGTCAGCTTACTAAGGACACTAATAGAAGAGAGAAGAGCTTCAAAAGAAATCCAACACGATATGCTTGGTTACCTTATGAATGAAGAAGCAAATAGATACAAATTAACAGATGATGAAATGATTGATTTAATCATAACCATTTTGTACTCTGGATATGAAACTGTTTCCACTACTTCAATGATGGCTGTCAAATACCTTCATGATCATCCTAAAGTTCTAGAAGAACTGAGAGTAAGTCCCAAAAGCAGAGATTTAATTAGCACTTAATTTTCTACATTTACTGTTTTTCTTTTTCTTTTTTTAATATTTATTAATTACCTTGATTTTTAATTCTACAGAAAGAACACTTGGCAATTAGAGAAAAGAAAAAACCGGAGGATCCTATTGATTACAGTGATTACAAGGCAATGCGGTTCACACGAGCTGTAAGAGTCTACGTTATTTTGACTCCTTCGTGCAAAAGAATTTTTACACCATCAGATCACTTAACAATAATAATTGGAACAAGTTTGCACACAAATAACCAGACAACCTTCTATAACAGATTAAATTGTACTATATTACGACATTGTTAATGTATATGGAATAAATCCTTAATTGAATGTATACGTTTTTTTGGTGGTGCAGGTGATCCTTGAGACCTCCAGATTAGCAACAATAGTAAATGGGGTTCTAAGGAAAACAACTCAAGATATGGAAATAAATGGTAAGAATTCTTAGTAAAATCTCATGCATATTATTATTAGTATTTTTTTTTTGAGTGATTGCTTTAATTATGGGCATCAGGTGCAAGGCTAAATATTCTTCTAACTTAGACTCATTAAAATCTTTAAAATAATGGAGGATGTATAATATATGATCATCTTTTTGTTATGGACCCTATAATACCACGAGCCACATGGCACACCTACCATTCCAGCCTATACAGTTCCCCTCATGACCCATATGTCGTCTTAATGAGTAGTTCTAATCTGTAAACTTTTTGTGAAAAAGAAAATACTATAATTCCCCCGCTATTATTTCCTATCATAAATAATATTCTAAAAATAAAATAGTTGGTCTTATTTTCTAATTTTTATGTGTATTTTTTAGGATACATTATTCCTAAAGGATGGAGAATATACGTATACACGAGGGAGTTGAATTATGATCCAAGGCTTTATCCTGATCCTTATGCATTCAATCCATGGAGATGGCTGGTTAGTATTAATTAATTGCGCGACGAAAAAAATAATAAAGAATTGTGTTTAAATTAATTTTTAATTGGAATTAACAAATATTTTTGTTGCTAATTGCAGGGTAAGAGCCTGGAAAATCAAAATTCGTTCTTGGTATTTGGTGGAGGTACAAGACAATGTCCTGGGAAGGAACTTGGAGTAGCAGAAATTTCTACATTTCTTCATTACTTCGTTACAAAATACAAATGGGAAGAAGTAGGAGGAGATAAATTGATGAAATTTCCCAGAGTTGAAGCACCAAATGGTCTAAGGATTAGAGTTTCAACTTACTAATTATTCATTTCATGAATGTACAGAGGCAAAAAAAAAAAAAAAAAGTTCGCCCCCCAACAAATTTTTAGGCAGTAATCTGAGAGTAACTGGGATGTATATCTTATTGTTCCCGCTAACAACGATGACGAATTAAATACATTTTTTTTGCAGAGAAATCACTGTGCAATCAACATCAATTACTTCAAAACAACCTTTCATATAGCACAAAAATATGCAAATAAATAAATAAAATGAAAGTGAAATTCAGTAAGAATCAATGTTCAACGTAACCAACAAGGATTGTGATGGGTGTGGTGGAGTGGTAAGTAATCCTTCATCTTTAACCAGAGGTCTCGAGTTCGAGTTTTTGAGTATGGAGTCGCTTTTTTCATTTTTCAATGTGGGACTTTCCGGCGCGAATCCGGATTAGTCGGGCCCCAATGTATGTACCGAATACCGAGCGAGAAATCAGAAAAAATGTTCAACGTAGAAAAAGCACCTACTTGTCACTTTTCTGCCTTGTAACTGAAAATAGTCACTGTTATAAAGTTTAAAAGGTGGCTATTTGTGAATTTTACCCGGAAAAAATTCAAAACTAGTCAGATTTACAAGTGGTCATTCAATAATAGTCACAATTTTAAAAGTATCGAAAATTTAGTTACTTTCTTGTAAAAATAAATCTGAGCGAAAATACTGTTCAAAATCCAGAAAATACTCCAACATACTATATTGGAATTCAAATATAATATACTGGAGTTCCATCGTAAGTATACTAGAGTTCTAGTATAATATATTGAAGTTCCAGTATAATATACCGGTCAAGCATAATATGCTGGAAGTTCACCTACAGGTGCTCCAATCTCCAATATATTATGCTGGAACTTTCCACGTGTTGGAGTTCCTGGAAGTTTATATACAGGTGCACCGATCTCCAGTATATTGTGCTGGAACTTTTCGTGTTGCAGCAAAATAGTGGCTATTTTCCAATAACTTTGCAAATGCTGGCTATTTTTTATTGACCAGTCCGAAAACTGGCTAGCCCGTACTATTTTTACATTTTACCCATGTTTTACAGTTAGGAGAGCCCATAGATAATGGGCTGGACTGAACTTTTTCTAGACTTCAAAATGTAGGTTGGTCCATTTGGATTTAAAGCCCATTAACAACTGCTGTTTTCTTTTCACGTTTGTTGTATATATAAATAATGTATGATTATGTGTTCAAAATTGATTATATAAGCTCCCAGAAATTGCAGACGGCAGCTAAAGTAGCTCTGGATGTTACTTTTGGGACGTAAATCAGAGTAATGAACATCAAAAGCTCAATTTCAACGCACTTTTGCACCTTTCCTTAATCTAAACTCTTACTTTAAAAAGCACTAAACATTACGTTTCCCTTTCGTAAATATGTAGCCAAAAGCTCCAACTTTTTATTACGTACAATACTTCTGTTTAATTAGTATCTTAAGATGGCAAAAGAGCCATACTCGGGAGAAAAGAGACTTTCCGATAGTACTCCGTAGGCATAATAGATGCAAAATCGTAAAAACAACTATTCGAAAAGAAAAATCAATTGTACATATACGTGTACATACGATCAACTCTCTCTATAATAGCCTTATTTGTTCCGATATTTTTCGGCTTTTATAGTTAATAGTTGTTATACACATATAATAACATTTGACGTTTAAATGTTACATATAAAAGATTAAATAAATTAATTATTTTTCTCTTTTAATATTATGTATAAAAGATAAGAAAATTATTCAAAAATTAATTATTTTTTCTCTTTTACTATTACATATAAAAGATAAAAAAATTATTCAAATTTAAAAACTCAAAAGATATGCATATTTTATTAGTTAATTATTGAAGAAAGCTTATATTATTAATAAATAAAGATTTAAACTCTAAGGCAAACATTTTAAAGCTGCCTAGAAAAATAAATTCTTTCAAATTGATAGAAGAACTTTGTAATTGTAGCTTTTTTCGTAGATTTCATTCTCTTACTAGTGATACAACGCTTGAATTGACAAATATTCGTGTCCAAATTTTCAGCAAAAAAATATCCAATAGCTTCCATTGAAGACAAGCTAAGAGCTTAACAGTTAAATTTTCCATCTAACTATTTTTTGGATTTGTTCAATAGAAAAGACATCATGTGCAATTTTTAAACTTATATCTTATGCAAGATCGAAACTTTATTTAATGAAAAAGATTGTGTGCATATTTTCAAAATTATTATTATTAATCTTAACGATTCTATATGGCTGTTATAGAGAGGTAATTTTATAAAGAACGTTTTGTTATAAATATGGTAGTTGTTGTTATAGATAGGTAAAATATAACTTAAAAAATCGATTTTAAGAAAAACTTAATTTTTATAGTAAATACTTGTTATATAAGGATATTTTTATAGAAAGGTCTGACTATAATTTAAGGTGTGGTTTGGCTCGGGATTATAATGCAAGATTATTTAGGCGGTGATTAATAATGAAGAGGTATCTCTGCAGTGATTAATAACGAAGACATTGTTATACATGAACTACCAACATTCAATGGTCATATTTGTCGTTAAATAATTTAATTTCTGTATTATTAATATTATATATATATATATATATATATATATATATATATATATATATATATATATATAT
>MDKI01259254.1:0-13601 GCA_005239505.1 Nicotiana paniculata | reverse complement strand
CCGCCAGTCGTGCCTGTATTATCGCCTGCCATGGTCCAGGCCGGAGGCCTCGGTACGGAGCCGTTACTGGATCGCGTGATATTTTTTTGGGATATTAAATACGACCCAAGGAACCATAAAAAACTCTTCGAAATGATCAAGTTACATTTTTTGGCACCTTATGGCAATTAAACTGGAATTCCGCAAGTCGTGCATGTATTATCGCATGCCATGGTCCAGGTCGGACGCCTTGGAATGGAGCCGGTATCGGATAACATTATATTTGTCCGGGACATCAAATACGTCCCAAGGAACCATAACCAATGCTTCGAAATGATCAAGTTACACTTTTTGGCGATTTATGGCAATTAAACTAGAATTCCGTAAGTCATGCCTGCATTAGCGCCATCCATGGTCTAGGCCAGACGCCTTGGTGTGGAGCAGGTACCGGATCGCATGATATTTTTCCAGGACATCAAATACAACCCAAGGAACCATAACCAACTCTTCGAAATGATCAAGTTACACTTTTTGGCATTTTATGGCAATTAAACTGGAATTCTGCAAGTCGTGCCTGTATTATCGTCTGCCAAGGTCCAGGCCGGACGCCTTGGTACGGAGCCTGTACCGGATCACATGATATTTTTTCGGGACATCAAATAAGACCAAAGGAACCATAACAAACGCTTCGAAATGATGAAGTTACATTTTTCGGCACTTTATGGCAATTAAACTTGAATTGTGCTAGTCGTGCCTGTATTATAGCCTACCATGGTCCAGGCCGGACGCCTTGGTACGGAGCCGATATTGGATCGCATGATATTTGTCCGGGAGATTAAATACGACCCAAGGAACCATAACCAACACTTCGAAATGATCAAGTTACATTTTTTGGAATTTTATGGCAATGTCATGCTTGTATTATCGCCTGCCATGGTCCAGGCCAGAGGCCTTGGTAGGGAGCCGGTACCGGATCGCATGATATTTTTTCGGGACATCAAATACGACCCAAGGAACCATAACCAACGCTTCAAAATTATCAAGTTACATTTTTGGCATTTTATGGCAACTAAACAGGAATTTTGGCAGTCGTGCCCGTATTATAGCCTGCCATGGTCCAGGCCGGAGGCCTTGGTACGGAGCCGGTACCGGATCATATTATATTTGACCGGGACATCAAATACGACCCAAGGAACCATAACCAACGCTTCGAAATGATCAAGTTAACATTTTTTTGGTATTTTATGGCAATTAAACTGCAATTCCGCCAGTCGTGCATGTATTATCGCCTGCCATGGTCCAGGCTGGACGCCTTGGTATGGAGCCGGTACCGGAATGCATATTATTTGTCCGGGACATCAAATACGACCCAAGTAACCACAACAAACACTTTGAAATAATCAAGTTACATTTTTAGGCAATTAAATTGGAATTCCGCCAGTCGTGCCTCTATTATCGCTTGCCATGGTCCAGGCCAGAGGCCTTGGTACGGAGCCGGTACCGGATCGCATGATATTTTTTCGGGACATCAAATACGACCCAAGGAACCATAACCAACGCTTCGAAATGATCAAGTTACGTTTTTGGTATTTTATGGCAATTAAACTAGAATTCCCCCAGTCGTGCCCGTATTATCGCCTGCCATGGACCAGGCCGGAGGCCTTAGTACGGAGCCGGTATCGGATCACATGGTATTTTTTCGGGACATCAAATACGACCCAAGGAACCATAACCAACGCTTCAAAATGATCAAGTTATATTTTTTGGCATTTTATTTCAATTAAACTAGAATTCCGCAAGTCGTGCAAGTATTATCGCCGTCCATAGTCTAGGCCGGACGCCTTGGTACAAAGACGGTACTGGATCGCATGATATTTGTTCAGGACATCAAATACAACCCAAGGAACCATAACCAACACTTCGAAATGATCAAGTTACATTTTTTTGCATTTTTTGGCAATTAAACTGGAATTCCGCCAGTCGTGCATGTATTATCGCCTGCCATGGTCCAGGACGGACGCCTTGGTACGGAGCCGGTACCAGATTGCTTGATATTTGTCCGGAACATCAAATACGACCCAATGAACCATAGCCAACACTTCGAAATGATCAAGTTACATATTTTGACATTTTATGGCAATTAAACTGGAATTCCGCAAGTCGTGCATGTATTATCTCCTACCATGGTCTAGGCCGGACGCCTTGCTATGGAGCCGGTATCGGATAGCATTATATTTTTCTCGGACATCAAATACGTCCCAAGTAACCATAACCAATGCTTCGAAATGATCAAGTTACATTTTTTGGCATTTTATGGAAATTAAACTAGAATTTCACAAGTTGTGCCTGTATTATCGCCATCCATGGTCCAGGCCGGAAGCCTTGGTGTGGAGCAGGTACTGGATCGCATGATATTTTTTTGGTAGATCAAATACAACCCAAGGAACCATAACCAACTCTTCGAAATGATCAAGTTACATTTTTTGGCATTTTATGGAAATTAAACTGGAATTGCGCCAGTCGTGCCTGTATTATCGCCTGCCATGTTTCAGGCTGGACGCCTTGGTACGGAGCCGTTACCGGATCGCATGATATTTGTCCGGGACATTAAATACGACCAAGGAACCATAACCAACGCTTCGAAATGATCAAGTTACATTTTTGGCATTTTATGGAAATTAAACTGGAATTTCGCCAGTCGTGCTCGTATTATCGCCTACCATGGTCCAGGCCGGAGGCCTTGGTACGGAGCCGGTAGCGGATCGCATGATATTTTTCCTGGACATCAAATACGACCCAAGGAACCATAACCAAAGCTTCGAAATGTTCAAGTTACATTTTTTGGCATTTTATTTAAATTAAAATGGAATTCCACAAGTCGTGCATGTATTATCGCTTGCCATAGTCCAGGCCGGACGCCTTCGTACAAAGACGGTACTGGATCGCATGATATTTGTTCAGGACATCAAATACGACCCAAGGAACCATAACCAACACTTCGAAATGATCAAGTTACATTTTTTAGCATTTTATGGCAATTAAACTGGAATTCCGCCAGTCGTGTATGTATTATCGCCTGCCATAGTCCAGGCCGGACGCCTTCGTACAAAGCCGGTACTGGATTGCATGATATTTGTTCAGGACATCAAATACGACCCAAGGAACCATAACCAACACTTCGAAATGATCAAGTTACATTTTTTTGCATTTTATGCTAATTAAAGTGGAATTCCGCCAGTCGTGCATGTATTATCGCCTGCCGTGGTCCAGGCCGGACGCTTTGGTACGGAGCCGATATCGGATCGCATGATATTTGTCCGGGACATCAAATACGATCCAAGGAACCATAAAAAACGCTTCGAAATGATCAAGTTACATTTTTTGGCATTTTATGGCAATTAAACTGGAATTCTACAAGTCGTGACTGTATTATCGTCTGCCATGGCCCAGGCCGGACACCTTGGTTCGGAGTCGGTACCGGATCATATGATATTTGTCCGGGACATCAAATACGACCCAAAGAACCATAACAAACGCTTCGAAATGATCAAGTTTTAATTTTTGGCATTTTATGGCAAATAAACTGGAATTGCGCCAGTTGTGCCTGTATGCCGAGCCGGTTCGGGATCGCATGATATTTTTTCGGGACATCAAATACGACCCAAGGAACCATAACCAACACTTCGAAATGAACAAGTTACTTTTTTGTTATTTTATGGCAATTAAACTGGAATTCTGCTAGTCGTGCCTGTATTATCGCCTGCCATGGTCCAGGCTGGAGGCCTTGGTATGGATCCGGTACCGGATCGCATGATATTTTTTTGGGACATTAAATACGACCCAAGGAACCATAACAAATGCTTCGAAATGATAAAGTTACATTTTTAGCATTTTATGGCAATTAAACAGGAATTCAGCAAGTCGTGCCTGTATTATCGCCTGCCATGGTCCAGGTCGGACGCCTTGGTATGGAGACGGTATCGGATAGCATCATATTTTTCCGGGACATTAAATACGACCCAAGGAACCATAACCAACACTTCAAAATGATCACGTTACATTTTTTGGCATTTTATGGCAATTAAACTGGAATTCCGCTCGTTGTGCCTGTATTATTGCCGGCCATGGTCCAGGCTGGACGCCTTGGTACGGAGCCGGTACCGGATTGCAAGATATTTGTTCGGGACATTAAATACAACCCAAGGTCCAGGCAAGAGGCAATTATATGGCATTTTATGGCAATTAAATTGGAATTGCGCCAGTTGTTCCTGTATTATCGCCTGCCATGGTCCAGGCCAGAGGCCTTGGTACGGAGCCAATACCGGATCACATGATATTTTTTCGGGACATCAAGTACGACCGAAGGAACTATAACCAACACTTTGAAATGATCAAGTTACATTGTTTGGCATTTTATGGCAATTAAATTGAAATTCCCCCAGTCGTTCCTGTATTATCGCCTGCCATGGTCTAGGCCAGAGGCCTTGGTATGGAGCCGGTACCGGATCGCATGATATTTTTTCAGGACCTCAAATACGACTGAAGGAACCATAACCAACGCTTCGAAATGATCAAGTTACATTTTTGGCATTTTATGGCAATTAAATTGGAATTCTGCCAGTCGTGCCCGTATTATCGCCTACCATGGTCCAGGCCGGAGGCCTTGGTACGAAGCCGGTACCGGATCGCATGATATTTTTTCGGGGCATCAAATACGACCCTAGGAACCATAACCAACGCTTCTAAATGATTAAGTTACATTTTTTGGCATTTTATGTCAATTAAGCTGGAATTCTACAAGTCGTGCATGTATTATCGTCTGCCATAGTCCAGGCCGGACGCCTTGGTACAAAGCCAGTACCGGATCGCATGATATTTTTTCGGGACATCAAATACGATGCAAGGAACCATAACCAACGGTTCGAAATGATCAAGTTACATTTTTTGGCATTTTATGTCAATTAAACTGGAATTCTGCCAATCGTGCGTGTATTATTGCCTGCCATGGTCCAGGTCGGACGCCTTGGTACGAAGCCATTACCGGATCGTATGATATTTTTCTTGGACATCATATACGACCCAAAACAACGCTTCGAAATGATCAAGTTACATTTTTTGGTAATTAAACTGGAATTCCGCCAGTCGTGCCTGTATTATCGCCTGCCATGGTCCAGGCCAGACGCCTTGGTACGGAGCCGGTATCGGATAGCATGATATTTGTCCGGGACATCAAATACGACCCAAGGAACCATAACCAATGCTTCGAAATGATCAAGTTACGTTTTTTGGCATTTTATGGCAATTAAACTGGAACTCCGCTCGTTGTGCTTGTATTATCGCCGGCCATGGTCCAGGCTGGACGCCTTGGTACGGAGCCGGTACCGGATTGCATGATATTTGTTCGAGACATTAAATACAACACAAGGTCCAGGCCGGAGGCAATTATATGGCATTTTATGGAAATTAAATTGGAATTCCCCTAGTCGTTCCTGTATTATCACCTGCCATGGTCCTGGCCAGAGGCCTTGGTACGGAGCCGGTTCTGGATAGCATGTTATTTTTTTGGGACATCAAATACGACCGAAGGGACCATAACCAATGCTTCGAAATTATCAAGTTACATTTTTGGCATTTTATGGCAATTAAATTGGAATTCTGCTAGTCGTGCCCGTATTATCGCCTGCAATGGTCCAGGCCGGAGGCCTTGGTACGGAGCCGGTATCGGATCGCATGATATTTTTTCGGGACATCAAATACGACCCTAGGAACCATAACCAACGCTTCAAAATGATCGAGTTACATTTTTTGGCATTTTATGTCAATTAAGCTAGAATTCCGCAAGTCGTGCATGTATTATCGTCTGCCATAGTCCAGGCCGGACGCCTTGGTACAAAGCCAGTACCGGATCACATGATATTTGTTCGAGACATCAAATACGACGCAAGGAACCATAACCAACACTTCGAAATGATCAAGTAACATTTTTTGGTATTTTATGTCAATTAAGCTGGAATTCCGCAAGTCGTGCATGTATTATCGTCTGTCATAGTCTAGGCCGGACACCTTGGTACAAAACTAGTACCGGATCGCATGATATTTGTTAGGGACATCAAATACGACCCAAGGAACCATAACCAACGCTTCGAAATGATCAAGTTACATTTTTACCATTTTATGGCAATTAAACTGGAATTCTGCTAGGAGTGCCCGTATTATCGCCTGCCATGGTCCAGCCCGGAGGCCTTGGTACGGAGCCGGTACCGGATCGCATGATATTTTTTTGGGAAATTAAATAAGACCCAAGGAACCATAACAAACGCTTCAAAATGATAAAGTTACATTTTTTGGCATTTTATGGCAATTAAACTGGAATTCCGCAAATCGTGCCTGTATTATCGCCTGCCATGGTCCAGGCCGGACGCCTTGGTATGGAGCCGGTATCGGATAGCATGATATTTGTACGGGACATCAAATACGACCCAAGGAACCATAAACAACGCTTCGAAATGATCAAGTTACATTATTTTTGGCATTTTATGGCAATTAAACTGGAATTCCGCTCGTTGTGCATGTATTATCGCCAGCCATGGTCCAGGCTGGACGGCTTGGTACGGAGCCGGTACCGGATTGAAAGATATTTGTTCGGGACATTAAATACAACCCAAGGTCCAGGCCAGAGGCAATTATATGGCATTTTATGGTAAAAAATTTGAATTCCGCCAGTCGTTCCTGTATTATCGCCTGCCATGGTCCAGGCCAGAGGCATTGGTACGGAGCCGGTATCGGATCGCATGATATTTTTTCTGGACATCAAGTACGACCGAAGGAACAATAACCAACGCTTCGAAATGATCAAGTTACATTTTTGGCATTTTATGGCAATTAAATTGGAATTCTGCCAGTCGTGCCCGTATATCGACTGCCATGGTCCAGGCCGGAGGCCTTGGTACGGAGCCGGTACCGGATCGCATGATATTTTTTCGGGACATCAAATAGGACCCTAGGAACCATAACCAACGCTTCAAAATGATCAAGTTACATTTTTTGGCATTTTATGTCAATTAAGTTGGAATTCCGCAAGTCGTGCATGTATTTTCGTCTGCCATAGTCCAGGCCGGATGCCTTGGTACAAAGCCAGTACTGGATCGCATGATATTTGTTCGGAACATCAAATACGACCCAAGGAACCATAACCAACGCTTCGAAATGATCAAGTTACATTTTTTGGCATTTTATGTCAATTAAACTGGAATTCTGCCAATCGTGCGTGTATTATCGCCTGCCATGGTCCAGGCCAGACGCCTTGGTACGAAGCCATTACCGGATCGTATGATATTTTTTTGGGACATCATATACGACCCAAGGAACCATAAACAACTCTTCAAAATGATCAAGTTACATTTTTTGGTAATTAAACTGGAATTCCACTAGTCGTGCTAGTATTATTGCCTGCCATGGTCCAGGCCAGACGCCTTGGTACGGAGCCGGTATCGGATAGCATGATATTTGTGCAGGACATCAAATACGACCCAAGGAACCATAACCAACGCTTCGAAATGATCAAGTTACATTTTTTGGCATTTTATGGCAATTAAACTGGAATTCCGCTCGTTGTGCCTGTATTATCGCAGGCCATGGTCCAGGCTGGATGCCTTGGTACGGAGCCGGTACCGGATTGCAAGATATGTGTTCGGGACATTAAATACAACCCAAGGTCTAGGCCAGAGACAATTATATGGCATCTTATGGAAATTAAATTGAAATTCCCCCAGTCGTTCCTGTATTATCGCCTGCCATGGTCCAGGCCAGAGGCCTTGGTACGGAGTCGGTACCAGATCGCATGATATTTTTTTAGGACATCAAATACGACCGAAGGAACAATAACCAATGCTTCGAAATGATCAAGTTATATTTTTGGCATTTTATGGAAATTAAATTGGAATTCTGCCAGTCGTGCCCGTATTATCGCCTGCCATGGTCTAGGCCGGAGGCCTTGGTACGGAGCCGGTATCGGATCACATGATATTTTTTCGGGACATCAAATACGACCCTAGGAACCATAACCAACGCTTCAAAATGATCAAGTTACATTTTTTGGCATTTTATGTCAATTAAGCTGGAATTCCGCAAGTCGTGCATGTATTATCGTCTGCCATAGTCCAGGCCGGACGCCTTGGTACAAAGATAGTACCGGATCGCATGATATTTGTTCGGGACATCAAATACGATACAAGGAACCATAACCAATGCTTCGAAATGATCAAGTTACATTTTTTGGCATTTTATGTCAATTAAATTGGAATTCCGCCAATCGTGCCTGTATTAACGCCTGCCATGGTCCAGGCCGGACGCCTTGGTACGAATCCATTACCGGATCATATGATATTTTTTTGGGACATCATATACGACCCAAGGAACCATAATAAATGCTTCGAAATGATCAAGTTACATTTTTTGGTAATTACACTGGAATTTCGCCAGTCGTGCCAGTATTGTCGCCTGCCATTGTCCAGGCCAGACGCCTTGGTACGGAGCCGGTATCGTTAGCATGATATTTGTACGGGACATCAAATACGGCCCAAGTAACCATAACTAACGCTTCTAAATGATCAAGTTACATTTTTTGGCATCTTATGGCAATTAAACTGGCATTCTGCCAGAAGTGCCTGTATTATCGCCTGCTATGGTCCAGACCATAGGACTTGGTACGGAACCGGTACCGAATAGCATGATATTTATCCGGGACATCAAATACGACCCAAGGAACCATAACCAATACTTCGAAATGATCAAGTTACATTTTTGGAAGTTTATGGCAATTAAATTGGAATTTCGCCAGTTGTGCCTGTATTATCGCCTGACATGGTCCAGGTCGGATGCCTTGGTACGGAGCTGGTACCGGATCGCATGATATTTGTACGGGACATCAAATACGACCCAAGGAACCATAACCAATACTTCGAAATGATCAAGTTACATTTTTTGGAATTTTATGGCAATTAAAGTGGCATTCCACTAGAAGTGCCTGTATTATCGCCTGCCACGGTCCAGGCCGGACGCCTTGGTACGGAGCCGGTAACGGATCACATGATATTTTTCTGGGACATCAAATACTACCCACGAAACCATAACCAAACCTTTGAAATGATCAAGTTACATTTTTTGGCATTTTATGGCAATTAAAATGGAATTTCGCTAGTCGTGCCTATATTATCCCCTACCATGGTCTAGGCCGCCTTGGTATGGAGCCGTTACCGGATCGTATGATATTTTTCTGGGACATCATATACGACCCAAGGAACCATAAAAAAAATGCTTCGAAATGATCGAGTTACATTTTTGGAAATTAAACTGGAATTCCGCAAGTCGTGCCTGTATTATCGCCTGCCATGGTCCGGGCCAGACGCCTTGGTATGGAGCCGGTACCGGATCACATGATATTTTTTCAGGACATCAAATACGACCCTAGGGACCATAACCAAAACTTCGAAATGATCAAGTTACATTTTTGGCATTTTATGTCAATTAAACTGGAATTCCACAAGTCGTGCATGTATTATCGCCTGCCATGGTCCAAGCCGGACGCCTTGGCACGGAGCCGGTACCGGATCGTATGATATTTGTCCGGGACATCTAATACGACCCAAGGAACCATAACCAACGCTTCTAAATGATCAAGTTACATTTTTTGGCATTTTATGGAAATTAAACTGGAATTCCGCCAATCGTGGGTGTATTATCGCCTGTCATGGTTCTGGGCGGACGCCTTGGTACGGAGCCATTACCGGATCGTATGATATTTTTCTGGGACATTATATACGACCCAAGGAACCATAAACAACGTTTCGAAATGATCAAGTTACATTTTTTGGTAATTAAATTGGAATTCCGCTAGTCGTGCCTGTATTATCGCCTGCCATGGTCTAGGCCAGACGCCTTGGTACGGAGCCGGTATCGGATAGCATGATATTTGTACGGGACATCAAATACGGACCAAGTAACCATAACTAACGCTTCTAAATGATCGAGTTACATTTTTAGCATCCTATGGCAATTAAACTGGCATTCAGACAGAAGTGCATGTATTATCGCCTGCCATGGTCCAGGCCATAGGCCTTGGTACGGAACCGGTACCGGATCGCATGATATTTTTCCGAGACATCAAATACGACCCAAGGAACCATAACCAACACTTCGAAATGATCAAGTTACATTTTTTGGCATTTTATGTCAATTAAACTGGAATTCCACAAGTCGTGCATGTATTATCGTCTGCCATAGTCTAGGCCGGACGCCTTGGTATGGATCCAGTACCAGATCCCCATGATATTTTTCCGAGACATCAAATACGACCCAAGGAACCATAGCCAATGCTTCGAAATGATTAAGTTACATTTTTTGGCAGTTTATGGCAATTAAATTGGAATTCCACCAGTTTTGCCTTCATTATCGCCTTCCATGGTCCAGGCCGGACGCCTTGGTACGGAGCTGGTACCGGATCACATGATATTTGTACGGGACATCAAATACGACCCAAGGAACCATAACCAACGCTTCGAAATTATCAAGTTATATTTTTTGGCATTTTATGGCAATTAAGATGGAATTCCGCTAGTCGTGCCAGTATTATCGCCTGCCATGGTCCAGGCCGGACGCCTTGGTACGGAGCCGGTATCGGATAGCATGATATTTGTCCGGGATATCAAATATGGCCCAAGTAACCATACCTAACGCTTCTAAATGATCAAGTTACATTTTTTGGAATTTTATGGCAATTAAATTAGCAATCTGCCAGAAGTGCCTGTATTATCGCCTGCCACAGTCCAGGCCGGACGCCTTGGTACGGAGCCGGTACCGGATCGCATGATATTTGTCCGGGACATCAAATACTATCCACGAAACCATAACCAAACCTTTGAAATGATCAAGTTACATTTTTTGGCATTTTATGGCAATTAAAATGGAATTTCGCTAGTCGTGCCAATATTATCACCTACCATGGTCCAGGCCGACCGCCTTGGTACGGAGCCGTTATTGGATCGTATGATATTTTTCTGGGACATCATATACGACCCAAGGAACCATAAAAAATGCTTCGAAATGATCAGTTACATTTTTTGGAAATTAAACTAGAATTCCGCCAGTCGTGCCTGTATTATCGCCTGCCATGGTCCAGGCCAGACGCCTCGGTACGGAGCCGGTATCGGATAGCATGATATTTGTCCGGGACATCAAATACGACCCAAGTAACCATAACTAACACTTCTAAATGATCATGTTACATTTTTGGCATTTTATGGCAATTAAACTGGAATTCTGCCAGAAGTGCCTGTATTATCGCCTGCCATGGTCCAGGCCAGACGCCTCGGTACGGAGCCGGTACCAGATCGCATGATATTTTTATGGACATCAAATACGACCCAAGGAACCATAAAAAATGCTTCGAAATGATCAAGTTACATTTTTGGCACTTTATGTCAATTAAACTGGAATTCCGCAAGTCACGCCTATATTATCACCTGCCATAATCCAGGCCAGACGCTTTGGTACAGAGCCAGTACCAGATCGCATGATATTTTTATGGACATCAAATACGAACCAAGAAACCATAACCAACGCTTCGAAATGATTAAGTTACATTTTTTAGCATTTTATGGATATTAAACTGGAATTCCGATAGTCGTGCCTGTATTATCGCCATCCATGGTCCAGGCCGGACGCCTTGGTATGGTGCTGGTACCGGATCACATGATATTTTTCCGGGACATCAAGAACGACCCAAGGAACCATAACCAACTATTCAAAATGATCAAGTTACATAATTTTGCATTTTATGGCAATTAAACTGGTATTCCGCCAAGTCGTGCATGTATTATCGCCTACCATGGTCCAACCCGGATGCCTTGGCACGTTGCCAGTACCGGATCACATGATATTTGTCCGGGATATTAAATACGACCCAAGGAACCATAACCAACTCCTCGAAATGATCAAGTTATATTTTTTGTCATTATGTCAATTAAACTAGAATTTCGCAAGTCATGCCTATATTATCGCCTGCCATAATCCAGGCCAGACGCTTTGGTACAGAACCGGTACCAGATCGCATGATATTTTTTTTTGACATCAAATACGACCCAAGAAACCATAACCAACGCTTCGAAATGATTAAGTTACATTTTTTAGCATTTTATGGATATTAAACTGGAATTTCGCTAGTCGTGCCTGTATTATCGCCATCCATGGTCCAGGCCAGACGCCTTGGTATGGTACCGGTACCGGATCACATGATATTTTTTCGGGACATCAAACACGACCTAAGGAACCATAACCAACTCTTCGAAATGATCAAGTTACATTTTGGCATTTTATTGCAATTAAACTTGATTTCCGACAATCGTGTCGTTATTATCGCCTGCCACGGTCCACGACGGACGCCTTGGTATGGAGCTGGTACCGAATGGCATGACATTTGTCTGGGACATCAAATATGACCCAAGGAACCATAACCAACGCTTCGTAATGATCAAGTTACATTTTTTGGCATTTTATGGCAATTAAAGTGGATTTTCGCTAGTCGTGCCTGTATTATCGCCTGCCATGGTCCAGGTCGGATACCTTGGTACGGATCCAGTACCGGTTCGCATGATATTTCTCCAGGAAATCAAATATGACCCAAGGAACCATAACTAAATCTTCGAAATGATCAAGTTATATTTTTTGGAATTTTATGGCAATTAAAGTGGATTTTCGCTAGTCGTGCCTGTATTATCGCCTGCCATGGTCCAGGCCGGACGCCTTGGTATGGAGCCGAAACCGGATTGCATGATATTTTACCGGACATCAAATATGACTTTAGGAACCATAACCAACGCTTCGAAATGATCGATTTACATGTTTTTCCATTTTATGGCAATTAAACTGGAATTCCGCTAGTCGTGCCTGTATTATCGCCTGCCATGGTCCAGGCCGGACGCCTTGGTATGGAGCCAGCACCGGATCACATGATATTTATCCGGGACAGCAAATACGACCCATGGAACCATAACCAACGGTTCAAAATGATCAACTTACATTTTTTGGCATTTTATGGCAATTAAATTGGAATTCCGCCAGTCGTGCCTGTATTATCGCCTGCCATGGTCCAGGCCGGACGCCTTGGTATGGAGCCAGCACCGGATCACATGATATTTATCCGGGACAGCAAATACGACCCATGGAACCATAACCAACGCTTCGAAATGATCAAGTTACATTTTTTGGCCTTTTATGGCAATTAAACTGGAATTCCACCAGTCGCGCCTGTATTTTTGCCTGCCATGGTCCAGGCCGGACACCTTGGCACCGAGCCGGTATTGGGTCGCATGATATTTCTTCGGGACATTAAATATGACCCAAGGAACCATAAGCAACACTTCGAAATGATCAAGTTACATTTTTTGGCATTTTATGGCAATTAAACTTGTTTCCGCCAGTTGTGCTTGTATTATCGCATGCCATGGTCCAGGCCGGACGCCTTGGTACAGAGTCGGTAATGGATCGCATGATATTTGTACGGAACATTAAATACGACCCAAGGAACCATAACCAATTCTTCGAAATGATCAAGTTACATTTTTTGG
>MDKI01264973.1:0-12373 GCA_005239505.1 Nicotiana paniculata | reverse complement strand
CCCTCGCCCTCGCCCTCGCCCTCGCCCTCGCCCTCGCCCTCGCCCTCGCCCTCGCCCTCGCCCACGCCCACGCCCTCGCCTTCTCCACCTAAAAAAGTCAAGGTTTGAATTACAACACATTCCTTTGTTATTTCTAGTTTTTGTTTCAATTATTTCAACATTGTAATTTTATTTTCAATTAGTGTTTCAATTTTTTGAACATTGTATTTTAGTGAGGACTAGGGTTTAGGTCTTGTTTAAATTAGTTTTGTTAATTAATTTTTAACTAATTAGTTTTATTATTGTTGAATAATTTAGTTAGATTTGATTTATACTTTGTATTGTCTTGAATAGTTTAGTTGGAATCTAGGGATTAGGATATGATTTGAACTTTTAGGATATGAATTGAACTTTTAATTTATGAATTGAACTTTTAATTATGAATTGGGCCTTTTGGATATGAATTGGACCTTTTGTATATGAATTAAATTTTTAGTTTATGAATTGAAATTTTTTGATATGAATTGAGCTGTTAGTTTATGAATTAGAAGCTTATCTCAGAGTTAAAGGCTTCTAATGTAGCCTTAGATGAAAGAACTTTTAAATTAGAAAATTCTGACACTGAGAATAGTAAAGACTTCAGTAAAAATATTACTGAAGATAATACTGGTGCAAGTACATCTGAAGGCATTACTGCTAGTAAATTACTAGGAACAATTGATTATGCTGAAGATGAATTTTAACAAAAACTCCAGTATTTTACTACCCAAAAGTTTTTAATAAAAATAACTCTAACCAAGGTTTACTTATCAGAACCTGTAGTTTATGAATTGAACTTTTAGTTTATAAATTGAACTTTTAGGATATGAATTGAACTTTTAGGATATGAATTGAACTTTTAATTTATGAATTGGACCTTTTGGACATGAATTGGACCTTTTGGTATGAATTGAATTTTTAGTTTATGAATTGAACTTCTTGGATATGAATTGAACTTTTAGTTTATGAATTGAACTTTTAGGATATCAATTAAAATTTTAGGATATGAATTGGACTTCTAGGATATGAATTGGACTTTTAGGATATGAATTGGAACTTTTATGATATGAATTGAACTTTTAATTTATGAATTGGACCTTTTGGATATGAATTGAACTTTTAGTTTATGAATTGAACTTTTAGTTTATAAATTGAACTTTTAGGATATGAATTGAACTTTTAGGATATGAATTAAATTTTAGGATATGAATTGGACTTTTTGAATATGAATTGGAACTTATAAGATATGAATTAACTAAAAGACGATTAGGATATGAATTAACTAAATTAATTTGTTCTTGTTTTATTTGTATAGATTAAACATCGTACTTGGATGTACAATAGGAATTATCCTAATCACCAGGGATTGCGGGAGGATTTTGTAGGAGGGGTTGATGACTTTATTAGACATGCAATGTCACTTCCACCATACCAAAGTGAAGGAGTAATTAGGTGCCCCTATGTTAGGTGCGACTGTATGAAGTTTGAAAAAACAGAGGAAGTTAAACTCCATCTTTATAGGAAGGGGTTTATTGCGAGTTACTTTGTGTGGACTAATCATGGGGAGATCAATGGTAGCCGTGGGATATTTCATAACATGGTTGTTGGTGAAAGTAGTAGGTCGGTGGAGAATACAAATCATGATTATAGAATTCATGATATGGTTGAGGATGCTTTTGGGATGCACTTCGGGGGTGAGCCCAATGAAAATGTTGAACAAAATCCTAATGATGAGGAAAAACATTTTTACGTACAGTTAAAGGAAGCTAGTTGTCCACTACGTGAAGGAAGTCTGCACTCTGAGTTGTCTATTGTAGTTAGATTATTAAGTACCAAATCTGATTGGAATATTTCTCAAGCAGCAATGGACTCTTTCCTTGACCTTATGAGTGAACTAGTTGAACCTAATATCAACTTACCTGGTGATTTCTATAAGGCAAAGAGATTGGTTTCTAAGTTAGGACTTTCGTCAGTGAGAATTGATTGTTGTGAAGATGGTTGCATGTTATATTATAAACATGATGCAACTTTAGATAGTTATAAATTTTGCGAAAAGGCTAGTTTCAAGAAGCTTTCCAGCGGGAATATGGTCACTATCAAGGCGATCCATTATTTACCTATTATACCTAGGTTAAAGATGTTATATGCATCGATGAGTTCTGCTTCTCTTATGAGATGGCAATTTGAAAATATAAGACCACCTGGCTTCATGTGTCATCCTTCATATAGTGAAGCTTAGAAGCACTTTGATAGGACATATCCAGATTTTGCTAGTAAACCAAGGAAAATTCGGTTAGGTTTGTGTGTGGATGGCTTCACGCCTTTTTCTATATCTGCGACACCATATTCATGTTGGACTGTCTTTCTTACACCTTATAATCTACAACCCCAGTTGCGCATGACTAGTCCATCTATATTCTTAAATTGTATTATCCTCGGTCCACGTAATCCGAAAATTTTGATTGATGTATATTTTCAACCTTTGATTGATGAGCTAAAACAATTGTGGAATGATGGTATTGAAACATATGCCATATCAACCAAGCAGAATTTCAATTTGCATGCTAATTTAATGTGGACTATTAATGATTTTCCTGCGTCTGGAATGTTGTCTGGGTGGATGACTGCTGGAAAGCTACCTTGTCCTTACTGCATGGAAAATAGTAAAGCGTTCACTTTGGAACATGGACGAAAGCAACCATGATTTGATTGTCATCGTCAATTTTTCTTGCCTCCTGATCATAAGTTTAGAAGGATGAAAAATGCATTCAAAAAGAATAAAATGGAATATGATTCTCCATGTTGCGACCAAACACACCTACGCAAGTATACGTGGTTGTCAAGTAATAAAGTAGTGAGTAGAGTATCATCCCACGAAGACTTATGATTAACTTTTGACTGATTCAACTCAATTAACATATCGATTCAAGAGATTTATCAGAAAAGATATAATTAACTAAGTTACTACCTAAAATACTAATTAATGAATTAACTAGGAAATCAACAAACACAAATAGTAATTTCGACTTACATTCAATAGGAGAGGATATTCCAGGGTCACGGGTTAGATAAAAATCGTGTTATATTCTTGGCTTAAAATGACAAAGTGATTTATCTAGATTGTTGATTGAAAGGGTTGATATTACTCATACGAATCTTTTGAGTTCTTATTCACTTATTCAGGTCAACTTAATTCCTATATGTCTATCAAATCAAGATTAACAAGGATGCATTCACAATTCCTGTATTTCAACCAAGCAAGGCAAATAGGTATATGTCTATCCTAATTGTGAATCCATTCCCCGATGCCCGGGTTCAAGAACATGCTCGATTTAATTCTATATGCAATTAATAATTCCCACTTTCGAGTTCAAATCTAGATTCCAAGATAGTATTTCACTGTTGGCTACTCAATATAATAATTAAGAACAGAATTAAATAAACAACCCAATATGATAAAATCAACTTCGTCAAATTTATCTTGAAATATAACATTCATATTTCACCCATGGCCCTAGAATAATAGGGTTCTTAGCCACACATTTCATACAATCATCAAAAATAAGGTTTTCAAACATAAAATCAATGAGTACTAGAAAATATATGGAAGAAAATATAGGGTTCTTAGCCACACATTTCATACAATTTCTCTTTTGTTTCTCTCCAAAAATCACGTTCTCCCCTTCAAAATTGAGTTTAGACTTGCTTTTATACGTGTTTGGTAGGTCTATGGTCGAATTAACTGAGTCCGTCGAAATAGGAGAAGTTCACGTCATCAGCGCCCTCGGTAGCACCAGGATCCCACCAGGGCGCTGCTTGGAAATAGTATACTGCCTCCAGCGCCACAGGTGGCGCCCAGCCCTGCCTATGGCGCCCAAACATTGCAATTCCCCGGTTTTGTGCGTTTTCGCTTTAATTTTGTGCGTTTTGTCCCCAGTTTCTCCCAAATCATTCCTACACATAAAAACACCACTGATCAATATAAATCATCACAATTAATATCTAAAACTCACGAAACAAAAGTAAAATATGAGGTGATATACATGAAAAGATATATACTTTAAACTAAACATCAACACCCCACACATAGACTCTTTCTCGTCCTCGAGCAATGGGGAAACATACTTCCCCCCCCCCCCCCAACACATGATTAACATTTATGAAAGAGGACTTCACAATTAATTCAATCAACACCCTACCTTTTGAATATAAGCGATATTGACAATTAAGCATGAACACACAATTTTCACATTCTTCGCGCTATTAAATAGCCCAAGTATACTCAATATTATTCAGGAACTCAAACACTCAAGCAACCCCTCCACAACTACCTTACCTCAAAAGATGAATCGTTACCACTAAGCATCCTCAACTCACACACTCACCCAACAAAACAAAGAATACCACATCACCAATCCTTCATGAGACAAAGTGCCCTCACCACAAGCAAAAGGGTGAATATAAAGGTAGCTCACACATTCAAATATGTCATTGAACATAAATTAAGGACATCACACAATTGAACAAAATTCACTCACTCTCACAATGAATTCATGTGCATCTCGTGGTCGTACCATAAGTTTTCCTGGAGTGTACATATCTACTAATCTAAGCTAGCCAAATCTAGGATAAATTAGGACCTTAAGGTTGTAATGTAGGCTAAGGGACGGGTAGGATATATTTAGGAATAGTGACTAAACCTCTTGTAACGACCCGATCGGTCATTTTGAGCTTTAGTGTGTCGTTCAGCGGTTTGAAGTCGTGAGCAGCTTCGTTTCAGGTATTATGACCTGTGGACGTGGTCGAAAGAAAATTCTCATTTCAAAAGCCTTAAGTTGGAGAAATCAGCTAAGATTGGAATTTTAAGTAAACGATCTCCGAATCAGGATTTGAAGGTTCCAGCAGGTTCGTATGATGACTTCGGACTTGGGTGTACGTCCGGATATGATTTTGGATAACTCGGGAGCGTTTCGGCGTATATTATGGAAGTTAGCATTTTAAAAGAATTTCATGAATTGGGGCTTGAAGTGCGTATCAGCGAGGTTGATGTCCACTTGTGATTCCGAGTCTGTGTATAGCACTGTATGGTGATTCTGGAGTTGGGAGTGCAATCAGAAGTGAATTTGGATATCAGTAGGTCATTTTTCACCGTAGGTGTGAAAATGGCTCGAGGCAGTAAGGTGTTTTAAAGAACCGAATTTTGGCCATTTCTTCATTTCTCTCATTTTGGTGTGGCGTTTTGGGAGCTTCAAGAGGGGGATTTTCAGAAAGCATCACTAGGTAAGTGAATTCTACCCATTCCCAAGTTAAATATGTGATCTTGCATGGATTTGAACATGAAAATTGGTACGAAATTTGGGAAATTTTTGGAGAAACCTAGAAAATGTAAATTTGGAATTTAGCCACGAATTTGAGTGTGGAATGAAGAGAAAATGTTATGATTGAAATAGTAGAGCTATGGGTAGACTGTATCTTCGAGAATTTTGGATTTCCGGACACGTGGGCCTGAGGGCATTTTGGTTATTTCTCCGAGCGGGTTGGGGAAAGTATATAATCTGAATTTCTTGTGAGCATTAGGATGAATTTTCATTTGCTTTGTCGTTATGTGGTATTTTTGGAGCGTTGTGCGTCCGTTGGAGTCACCAGAGGGGCTTGGAAGCCGGTGTTGGAATTTCGGAGCGAGGTAAGTCTCCTTTCTAACTTTGTGAGGGGGAATCGTCCCCCTAGGTGAATTAATTCAGTACATGCTATTATCTTCGGGAGCTACGTATGCATGAGGTGACGGGAGTATGTGCGTAGCTACTATTATGCCATGTCCGGGTAGTCTAGGACCCACTAGCATGCCTTATGTGTTTACCTATAATCCTGCTTGTAATATTAAACTGCTAAGATAATCAAAGACGTAATTGAATATCTAACGGAAAACTAGAGTTCATCTTGTTAATCTTCTAAAAAGAGAATTTATCTCTCTATGGATATTTGTGTACCTGGACTAGGTTGTATCGCGGAACATCATTAAATTTGACAAATGAGTTTCAAAAACAAATGATTTCAAAACCTATGTTTCATGTTTCTTTTATAAGGATTCTACCACTTCCCTGAGAAAACTATTTTCTTAAAAAAATATGGATTTAATGTGTGGAAATGTGTCAGCACCCGAGTCGCATGTATGATTCGCAAGCGGGGGAAGCTTTATAATATTCAGTATAAGTGTGTTAGCACTCGAATCGCAGATATGATTCGCGATCGAGGAAAGCTTGATAGTAATTTGGTATAAATGTGTCAGCACCCGAGTCGCAGGTATGATTCGCAAGCAGGGGAAGCTTTATAATATTCAGTATAAGTGTGTCAGCACTCGAATCGCAGGTATGATTCGCGATCGATGGAAGATTTACGGTAATTTGGTATAAATGTGTCAGCACCCGAGTCGTAGGTATGATTCGCGAGCGGGGGATGCTTTACGACTATTCAGTGAGTAGATATTCCTTCGACTCTAGCCGGTTGTCTTATCCTTTGTGTGCATGACTATTTTATACTGTTTTATTGATATTGGCTTTACATATATTTGGGAGGAAGGAAAGTGTACATTGTTGCTTATTCTCAGTAGTTACCTGGATTTCTGTACTTGATACGTATTCGCTGCTCACTGTCCTACATGTGTATTGTACTTCATCAATTCTGTCATATATTATACTGTTGGACCTTATTAAGTGTCAAGTCAACCCCTCGTCACCTCTCTGAGGTTAGGCGGGCGACTTACCGAGTACACGTTGTTTTGTAGTCATGCTACACTTGTTGTGCATTTTTATTGCACATGTACTTTCATTGGAAATGTGGAGGATGCAGAGACTTAGGTAATTTGCATCATCCAGAGGCGATCCGCAGCTGACAGAGTCTCATTCGCACTGTATCTATTTCATTTAAATTTCCTTGTCCAGTTGTATTTCGGACAGGCCTTTTATGATTGTTGAATTCTTAGAAATTGCTTATGTACTTGTGACACCGGGTTCTGGGATATGTATTGGGATATAATTGTCTAAGTGAAATCTTTAAACAATTGTTTTAATTAACGGAATTTTATTTTGTTTTTATGTAATGAAGTGAAAGGAAGTGTTTTCATAAATGTTTTAAGACGGAAAGGTATTTCAATTAATTAATGTTTTGGCTTGCCTGACCTTGACGTCCGGCGCCATCACGACCTTAGGGATTTTGGATCGTGACAACATGGTATCAGAGCGCTATGTTCCCGTAGGTCTCACGAGTCATGAGCACGTCTAGTAGAGTCTTGCGGATCGCTACGGAGACGTTTGTACTTATCTTCGAGAGGATACAGGGTTTTTAGGAGTACTTCCCTTCTTGATTTTTCATCATGCGAGTTGATTTCTTTAAGGCTTATGCCTATGTTCATTCCTACTAAATTTTACGCATCGCGAAGCGCTTACTATGGATCAGCGATTTGAGGAATGGAAATGGTGCTACGAATGAAATCCGAGATTCTTCCATGTGTAAATGGTCGTGGCTATTGTTATGGCCCTGCAAAAGGGTAATATGTTGTCTCAGCTCATTAGCTATGTTTCTGGGAGCCTTAAGGATGTGCTTGGGAAGTGATGATGTTTGCAATTGATTGTCGCGCGGTGTCGATATGATGATAGAACGTTTTCCCGTAAGTTGGGGGAGATGAATGGTTTGAAGGGAGGTCTTCTCATAGTGTGATTTCGAAATTGTAATGCTTTTGTGCCGGTAGAGGAAGGGAATTTGGGTTATGAATTGTCCGTTTGGGGTTGATAAGGTAGTAATACTTGGTGTCTTCAAGTGATATGGGATATGCACCTGTTACGTGTCATCATCATCATTTATCAAATGGAATCTGTTAGTTTGTCGGTGCTATGGGTTCTTCGATTGCGTGGGGTCAGAGTATTGAGAGGAAGCATTGTAGAATGCGGTTGGCAGAGATCGTGAGGTGTGGTTATTCTGTGTCGATAGAGGTTGGTAATGGAGGCAGCTAGGGAAGAGATGATCCTCGGAGAGCTTGAAGTCGTGGTGATCTGCTGTTTTGAGAGCTACAGAGAATGATCCTGGAGTGAGGGTAGGCAGGGGTTTTATTTCTAGGAGGCCAGGTGTAAGAAGCGGAAGTCGAGCAGTCGCAAATGGGAACGACATCAGAACTTGGAATTTGGAGATATTGTAGCGCATTAATGGATGTCCATGAGTAGCAGACGGACTAGTTAGTTGGTAAATTAAGCAAGGCGTAGGATGGGTATTGAAGTCGCAGAGTGCGTGCATTTCACCATCGTTGGGGGGTTTCCGCGGGTGATTGCCACAGGTGGTTTGTCTTCTAGGGATAGGTTAGCGATATCGGGGTTGGAAGATTCTGTGAGGGGTTCTAGTGGCTGGTCGGTAGGAGATAGAATGTGTGAATAATACTAGAAAATTCGAGTATTTAGGGAGTTTTAACAAGAGAATTTGGAAGAATTCGATGGATTGGTTGAGCAAGATCGTGTTACCAAAGGAGGAAGGATATCGGCAGGGTCTAGAGTGGTGCAAGGAGTAGCTTCGGGTTAAGTGGGGGAGTCCCACCATCTGCAGTTGGGTCGTAGGATTGTCTTTGCATGGGGTTGAGGATTGTCAGCATGTTGGCAAGTTATTTCAGCTAAGGAAAAGGAGTAAAATGGTAATTGTGTGTGGGATTTGATGAATATGTGCAAACGTTGGCCCTGTCTGACCAGGGTTGGGCTTGGAAGATTCAGAACTTATGCTTAAGGCATGGGCGAGTTGTAAGGTTAGTGACTCAGCCACGTGATTCAATGAAAAGGGTGTTCCTGTGCTAGGAGAGCCCTGGAGTTGATTGTATTCGGGGCAAGTCGGAGTGGGTGGCTCTCAATAGCGGTCCTAGTGAGTTCTAAAGTTAAGAATGCGGCGTTTAAGGATTTCAGGCAGCAGTATGATCGAGAATCGAGCTTTTGCAGAGTAATCTCTGCAAAAGGAGGATGGTTGGAATGTTCTATGATATGTTTCAGCATGCAGGATAATATTAGAGGAGTGAGAGAAATAGACTCCGGATTGAAGGAAAGATTATCAGAAGGGTATGGGACGGGTTGCGGGATTTAGGTAGCATAGTCTCATGAATCAAGGTCACTCGGGATGAGTGAGGGTTGAGTTTGCTATGGGTTGAAGGAAGTTTTTATTATTCCTAAGGAAACTAAAGACGATTAAAAGAAGATAGATTGATTAGCCATGGTTGAAATGGCACATTTGCGGCAGTGATCGATTCCTTTGATGTGAATTAGTTATGCATGTGGTATGTTAGGTGCGGGAAGCAGTATGTAACTGGGAGTAAGAATCGAGATTTAGGTCCGATGTTTATAAGGATGTCATGAGCTCCGAAGAGCAAGACAAAGTGATTTGAAAGTTCAGAGTAAGCTGGTGTTATCTTCAGTGTCACCTGAGATTGATATTTAGTGAAAGAGGCTTTGTACCCTGGTCATGGGTTCTTGATGTGTTTTGCGGCCTTGGTGTGGTTGGTGTTATGGATGGGCAGAATTGTTGCCTTGTGTGGAAGGTCGTGGAAGCATGACCGCGAAAAGATTTTATAAAGTGGGACATGTAGTAACTTGATGGAATTCAGATTTGGACTGAGTATAAAGAAGTGCAATATTGCTTAATTGAGAATTTACGCCTGGAGGCGTTCGGTTCAGCTGATTATGGATTATGGGGTGTTAGTCCTTGTGATGATGGTTGATCTCGTGTATTATAAGAGAGGTGGGTTAATATGGACCCAGGCAAAAGATATTAGCTTAGTTGGTGCAAGCAAGGTGGCTCGATGTTTGTGGATGGATTTAAATATGATTATGGGTTCCGTATGAGCCAGGCATGTTCCTTTCAGTAGAGCGCTTTTCATGGAAAGGTATTAGAACAGCGGGTGTCGTTCCGTCTTCGTCGAATTCATATCTTATTGTGATTGTGCCATGCGAGTTGTGAAACAGCTTGATAATTTCCTATGTGTTGAGGTCCCACGTAGTGGGGATGTTATGTGAGCAGGATACTCTTGAGATCTAGAGTGTATATATATATATATCGCACCTCAGTTGTTCTTGAGTTATGTAGCCTACAGCTTTATCTCCCTAGGATGGTATTATGCACTTAGCGTGCTTATGATCGATATTCAGTAAATTGTAATAGTGAGAAAATCAGCTCCGTATATATATATATATCTTATTATGTAAAATTTATGTGGGATCGGGTGGCACGCATATATAGTTCCTTCCTGGGTCGTTTCTTATTATCATGTTCTAGTTATGGTTTATTGGTGCGATGTGGTATCATGCGAGGTTGTTGGTCATGTTGGGGTGGTTTGTTGTCTAAGCAGTTCATACTAGGTGAGACGAGATTATCGGATCAGGGATCAGAGCAATAAGGTTATGTGAAGTGTATATTAAAGAACAAATACCATTATTCAGGTTCATAATGAAGTGATGATTCTAGTCAAGATGAGGTATTCAAGGATTTGTTAACTCTGCAGTTGAGTATGAATTTCTGCGCATCTTCTCTATTGTGGTGGTATCGCCAGCATTATAGCAGTATGTATGTATATATATCATGAGGTGCATTGGGAGCATCAGATTCGTGGAATTTTGGCTATTAAGGTTCAGGGAATGTCATCGTGGTCAGATGATGAGTTATACGGTGAATGGTGCTGATTCAGCAAAGGTATGCAGTCATGTTCTGGTATATCGTGTGGTAGTTGATACGGTGTTTATATGTTGGAACTAGGTCTGGCAAAGAAATTTCAGGTGTGTGAATGAATTATGAGCTTATTGTATGGATAAGAGAATAAATCTTCAGGCGTGATCAAGCTAATGTGCTCAACTGGGTTGAGGTAGCACGGGCAGGTGCTCGAGGTTTTAAACAGTGATTTCAGTTAACTCCAGAGCAGTTCTTGGCACGTTCAAGGACGAACGTCAGTTTAAGTGGGGGAGAATGTAACAACCCGACCAGTCATTTTGAGCTCTAGCGCGTCGTTCAACGGCTTGAAGTCATGAGTAGCTTCGTTTCAGGTATTATGACCCGCGGGCATGGTCGGAATTGAATTCCAGAAAGTTTAGAACTGAATTGGAAAGAAAATTCTCATTTCAGAAGCCTTAAGTTGGAGAAATCAACTAAGATTGGAATTTTGAGTAAACGGTCTACGAATCAGGATTTGAAGGTTACAGCAGGTTCATATGATGATTTCGGACTTGGGTATATGTCCGGATCGGGTTTTGGATAACCCGGGAGCGTTTCAGCGTATATTATGGAAGTTAGAATTTTAGAAGAATTTCATGAATTTGGGCTTGAAGTGCATATCAGTGAGGTTGATGTCCGTTTGGGATTCCGAGTCTAGGAATAGCTCTGTATGGTGATTCTAGAGTTGGGAGCGCGGTCAGAATTTAATTGGGATGTCCGTAGGTCATTTTGGAGTCATTTGGCTAAAGATAGAAATTTGAAGGTTTTTGAGAAATCCGTCCGGAAGTGGAAGTTTTGATATCTATGTCGGAATGTGATTCCGGAAGTTGGAGCAGGTCCGTAATGTTTAATATGACTTGTGCGTAGAATTTTAGGCCAATCGGACGTGATTTGATAGGTTTCAGCATCTGATGTAGAAGTTTGAAATTCTAAGTTCTTAAAGAATTGGATTTGAGTGCGATTTGTGATTTCGGCGTTGTTTGATGTTATTTGAGGGCTCCAGCAAGTCCCTGTCATGTTTTGGGACAGGTTGGTGTGATTTGATGGGGTCTCGGGGGCCTCGGATGGATTCCGGGTGGTTAACGGATCAATTTTTGAAGTTGAAAAAGGCTACAGGTTGTCGTCATCTGGTTTAATCGCACCTGCGAGGCTTTGACTGCAGGTGCGGCTAAGACCACTGCAGGTGCGAGATTGGGGCTGGAGCTGAGGGACCACAGGTGCGGGAGATTGTTAGCACCTGCCGAATAACAGGGGAAGAGGGATCGCAGAAGCGGGAGTTGCTGGACTGAGTCATAGCCGCACCTGAGATGGAATTTTCGCAGGTGCGGAGCCACATGAGCGACTATTGCACCGCAGGTGCGAAAATGGCTGGAGGCAGTAGGGTGTTTTTAACAAAAGATTTTTGGCCATTTCTTTATTTCTCTCATTTTGGTGTGGCGATTTTGGGAGCTTCAAGAGGGGGATTTTCAGCAAAGATCACTTGGTAAGTGAATTCTTCCCATTCCCAAGTTAAATATCTGATCTTGCATGGATTTGAACATGAAAATTGGTAGGAAATTTGGGAAATTTGTGGAGAAACCTAGAAAATGTAAATTTTGAATTTATCCACGAATTTGAGTTTGGAATATAGAAT
>MDKI01005031.1:0-18231 GCA_005239505.1 Nicotiana paniculata | reverse complement strand
GTTCTCGAGCAAAGAGGGGCAGCTGTAAATGACTAATTTTTTCCCTATCTTTTATATATATATGTGTGTGTGTGTCTTATTCTTATTTGTATATGTATAGGTTTAGGTTTTAAGAGTTGTTTAAATGGTTTGATAAATGGGGTAGGGATTATGTTACTCGAATTTTTAAGAAATTAAGCCAAAATTTAGCCCAAATCAGTGGCCCAATTTTATTTGACCCGGTCTGGTGAAGCCCACCTGAGTGATAGGCTAAACGACGTAGTTTCATGGTGAAACTACGTCGTTTTGTTTAAAAACTTGAAGATTGAATTTCAATCGTTGATCAATCCTTGATATAATGGTCCTTATTTGATCTCTCAAGAGGTATATAAAGCCCTTATTACCTGAAAATTTCCCCAATTCCCCCCTATTATTTTTTCTTTCCTCTCTTCTCATTCTCTCAAACATCACTGCCGCCGCCGCCCACTGCTGCCGCCGGAAATCGCCCACCGGCGGCGGCCGCCCTTCAAACACCCCCAAACTACACCATTCTCTTCATCTCTTCACCCTCTTTCTATATCCACAACCCAAATCCCTTGAATCCCCACCAGAAATCAACAAAAATCAAACCCTAGTTGCGTCTCCACCACTACCGCCGCTGCTCACCACTCCAAACTCCAAAACTTTTACACCAACGGCCTCCTCCCACTTTCCTCTTCTCCATTCCAAGCCTCAAAACCTTCAAACCCCTCCAAAATCCGGCCGAATCTGAGCCGGAAGCCCCACTGCCGCCTCACCACCACCATGCACTCGAGCCGTTGTTTGTTCTGAGTAGACACGACCTGGGAACGACCCTTTCTATGCGACATGATGTTGAAATCACTAGTCGACCCCCCCGAATCGGTGGTCCTAACGTCTGCCGTTTAGAAAAGTTTGTTCGAAGGTCGCTCGTCGTCATTTGTCACTGCTCGCGTCGTCCCTGCGATTCATGAATAGTTTCAAGAATGCTCGATTGGTATAACATTCATTTCCTCTTTTTTTTTAGTCTATGTTTTCCCATTTGGTTTTGAATTTAGTTTAAGTTTCTTTTTTTTTTGATTTAGTTTGTTAGTCTATAATAAGTGTGTTATCCTAGTTTTGTGCTAAATTGTCGAATTGTTTATATAGTTCGTCGTATGTTTATTTGTTATTAATCGTGTTAGTTTAGCGATGTTTGTTTCTGTTTTGCGCAATAGTTTGTCGCTCGAGTCTAGTTTGCACAAATCTGATTCATTCCAATCTAGTTTCTTTGGATACTTAGTTCGATTACATTTTGAGTCTTGTTTCTACTTTGCTAGTTCATATTTGGTTGAGATTTGAGTGTATAAGTGAATTTCAGTCATGTATAGATAAAAGCTGAGTACTTGAGTTTAAAGTACATGTTTGTTGGGTATTTTACTTTTTAAACATGATGCTCTATTTTTCTGTCAAGATTTGGTAAAAAATGGACTGTTTTGGCACACAAAGTTAGTCCTTTTGGACAGATTTTTGGTGAAACTAAAATCTGTCCAAAAGGACTTATTTTTCCTACTTAAGGAGGTCACTCTTTCAAATAAAAAGGGAGGAGATCCGGAACATTTGACATATCTTGGACTCTAAAAAAGAACACATCTTTGAGAGAGAAAAAAAATCAGCAACTAAAGCACCCTTTAGCAAGCTGAAATGGTGAGCTTTGTGAGTAAATTTTAGAGTGCAAACCTTTAGAAAAGTACAAGTCTTCTTTAGAGTTGGTTCTAGGTTTCTTCTCCAAGGTTTTCGGGCTTTTTAAACACGAAACTACTGCTATTTTCTACTGTGTTTGCTGTTTTTTTTTTTCTACTGAGCTTCATTTCTTCACTGCTGTATTTATTTTCTGCAAACCAGGTATTTTCTTAAACTTTGCAATGCAGATTTTTATATTCAACGGATGAGGATATGACTCTTTTTCTGCTCTATAGATATGTTTGATGTATGAATGTTCAACATGTTATTCACAATCATATTTCAGCATGTACATTTGTAATATTTGGTTGATCTTCCATTTTTCTTTATATATACAACTCAAATAACATTCTGTTAAGTTTACTTAGTTTAAGGGAAAGATTAAAGACCTCATTTTTAACCATGTTTGTTTAGTTTAGGATATTTTATGTGAGTTACTTTCAAGGTTCATGTATAATTATCTAAGAAAGATTTCTAGCTTCAAATGTTTTGATGCTTTAAATCATAGTAAAAAATAATGTTATAATATGGTTAGTCTCTTTAGCATTAAAGTATTATCGTTTGTTTAGCTTCTTTTTTTTCATATTGAGTGGCGATTGTATTTATGAAAATTAATTCAAATGCTTAAGGTCTTTATGTTACTAATGAGTTTGTAGTCTGATTATTGCCATGTTAGTCTAAGTGAGTGAAAATATTATGTTAGTCCTTAAGAAATAAGTTGATTAAGGAGATGAAAGAGCTATGATAATAGTTAGCATGTGAATTTCTTTTTACGATAAACGATTTTAATTTGGACATCATTGTGATGAGCAATTTGGGCTTAGAAGAATACTTGTCACTTTGTGTTGTATTTTTCAGTGAGGCTCTTAATCAACATGGGCTAAAAAAGCTAAAATCCGTAGGCTCATTGACAATAGAAGTAAGCGGGCTCTTTTTTTTAAAATCAATAATTTGTCTTTTGTTAAATAAAATAAGTGGCCTAAAACCATGAAGTTTAGCATAAGCTTTTCCCGGGTTTAATGTCTTGCCTTAGTTAAAAAATAATTTTCAATGACGTCATGTTTTGTTCCCTTTTTGGTCGATTAAGTAATAAAAAAAGAAAGAAAGAAGGTTTAAGCACTTTTGTTATTAATTTGAACGCTAGGCAAATAGTAGGCACGCTTTAATAATATTCAATAAATTAATCGAATAATCTCATACATTATCCCTTGATTTTAGTTAATTTACAATCTTGTTATTTCTCATAATCGCTCGCTTGCGTAACGCGATAGTAACTTTTAATAAGTTTAAAAAATTAAAATTCGTCAAGTGTAGTAACTTTCTTTTTTTTAGGAAAAAAAGAAAAGTAATAATGTGCTAATAATTCCTGTCATAACTGCGGATTCGCTTGTGTAGCGCTGTTATGATAAATTAATAAATTTCGTTTCGATCACACATTCACTTGTGTAGTGTGGTTACGACATCTTATTATTCAAAATTTTCTTTAATTTTTTTAATAATCAAGAAATAAAGGCGGACAAGTAAAATATAGAAACTAATAAAGTACAGTTTATTCAGAATTAATTCAAGCCAAGATTAAGTCAATAAAGCGACCGTGGTAGAACCACGGGACTCGGGGAATGCCTTACACCTTCTCCCCGATCAACAGAATTTCTTACACGGACTTTGCTTTCGCAGACCAATAATAAAAGAGTTAAATCTTCCTTTGACTAGGTATTCAAATAAAAGGTGACTTGAAACACCGAAAAATCAATTCCAAGTGGCGACTCTGTAAATAAAATAATCCCTACTCAATTTTGTTACTTTAATTGAAAAAAACTCTTCAACCCACAATAATTCAATAACACATATCTTTTGGGGGTTGGGGAAAGGAGCGTGACATGTTGTAACGACTAAAGGCTAAAGATTAGAAGTTCTTACTTAATTCAATAAGAAAATATTTATTGACCAAAATTTTAGGTGATTTAAATATCCTAAATATTAGGGAAGTAACTTAAATTACAATTGTGTTTAATATAAAATCTATTTTTAGAGGATATAAAAGGCGAACAATATTTCGTTAACGGCCTTCGTGCTTTTAATATAGTATATAATATATATATATATATATATATATATATATATATATATATATATATATATATATATATATATATATATATATATATATATATATATATATAGATATAGATAAACATAATAAGAGACAACAAAAAAAGAGAGTTCGGTGCACAAATCATTTCATATTCAAAGAAGGTTCGGAGAAGGGCCGCACCCCAAGGAGTGTGATGTAGACATCATATTCTAATGCAAGTATTAGTGAGAACTTCCATGGCTTGAACCCGTAACCTATAGGTCACACGAAGATAATTTTATCGTTTTTCCAAGACTCCTCGTGCGGTTTTTACTAAGCAGCCATTATCATGCAAGTCTAATTTTTTGTCTCTTAAATCGATCTGTACATGAAAAAACCTATATATTTCAAAGATTCACATGGAATTTCATAGAGAAAGATGCATCTTTTACTGTATAGATTTTCTAATTTTATCGAATTTCGTCAACAAATTTCTCTTTCAAATGGGTGAAAATTCTTCTTATAATCCTATACATATCACCAGACCATGATAGATTAAAATATGGGATTTAAGTTATTTAACTGCAAATTAAGATTCTTTTAACTCAATCAACGTAACGTAGTTTAATCTATTATTACCACTGCAAGTTGGATATCATTTTTATCAAGTTAACAATTTATATCTGTTATAAATAATGTTACTGATAACTACTATCTTATAAATAATTTAAGTGTATAAATATCTTTCGCGCTGCATCATGCATAGTACATATATCACAGATCAATCATAATATACCCATATCTAATATATTATGTAAATCATATCGAATCTTCTTGACTAAAAGATCGACCGTACTCTTATCCCCCCTCCCAAACGAGATGTATGTAAATCATGTTCTAATTGCTAAATCAAATTAAAACAAGACATCATAGCTAGAACGAAACTAAGATGATGGGAGATGATCAAAATACTTTAATTATAATGATTGGTGAAGAGAAGAAAGCAAGGGGAGATAATAGTGTGCGTTTTGTATGGTGAATTTTTTTTCAAAAAATGTTTTATATAATTTTCTCACTACTAGAAATCCGTCAAAACCGGCCAAGAAAACCGACCAAAGTTGGTCGGTTATGGCCAATTACCGACCAAAAAGCGACCATTTACGTGTGGACGGTATTTTGACGGTCAGAAAGAAATACCGACCAAAGTTGGTCGGAAATTACCGACCAATGTTGGTCGGTAAATTATATTCAAAAAAAAAATATATTGCAAAAAAAAAAAAAACCGACCAAAGTTGGTTGGTATTTTCCGCCCAAAGTTGGTCGGTAATTTAATTATTTAATTAAAAAATTCACCATCTAGGAATCGAACCGGAGTCTGTACTGTGGCACGATACTATTCTACCACTAGATAATTGGTGCATTTTGTTTTAAGATTGTCTTTTATTTGATTTATACTCTTTAATTGTATTTTCGCACGAAAAATAACCGACCAAAGTTGGTCGATTTTTATTAAAAAAATAAAATTACCCGACCAAAGTTGGTCGGTTTTTTAAAATGATCGGCCGAATTAACCGACCAATTTTGGTCGTTTTTTTAATATTAAGTTTTATTTATTTTAATTGAAAATTTTGTGGGACTCAAAAATAGTTTCCCGTATTTTTGCGCCAAAAAAAAATCGACCAAAGTTGATCGGTTTCGTAAAAAAAATTAAAAACTAAAATATTTTGAAAAATCGACCAACTTTAGTCGGTTTTTTGACCGACCAAAGTTGGTCGGTCTTTTTTGGTCAGTTTTTACCGTATTTCTAGTACCGTCTTATTGTTTTTTTATCTAACGTTTCCAAAGCTTCCAGTGGCACGGTCGAGACAACGATGAGTACTCTGCCCTTGCGAGTGTGGAGTGACCGAAGTTCTATTGAAAATTCAAGAGAAGGTTATAGTGAGATGAGTTGTCCATCGTTAAGATAGGTGTCAAGTGAAAATGTAGTCATTCTAACAGACTAGTAGACTTGAACCTTATTCCTACATGACCTGATCAATTCGATCAAACACTCACCCATCTGTTTTCATTATTCAAATCTTTGACAATAAGTAAAGAAAATTAGTAGTTATTTTTCAAGAAACATTTTCCTTTGTGCGAAACAAACCCATAGAGAAAAAGGGCATCCAAAACTATTCCAGCTAGGGTAGTTGTTACAAGTGGGAGAAAATATGATATTTGATATCATTATATTATAGTGCCTTACAAAATCTGTACCAGTTGTAGTATGTTTGCAAATAAGCACGCCTACAACATTTTATTCTCCCTTAAACATGAGCCTCCACTACCAAAAAAACTAAAGTGATGGATCCAAACTGAGAAGTGGAGATCCTCTTCCCATCTTATCATGCTTCCTCCAATCATTTTCTCTAGATTTGTTGCTTCTTTACTATCTCTCTCTCCCTTGGGAAAGAGGGGTGTAAAATAATCGTTAACTTCTAGGGCAATTTTTTAATAAGTGGCGTACCCAAAATACTTTATAAGCAATGTACTATAATATCATCATATTAAAACACACACAATTTAATATAATACTACAACTCTCAATAACGAATTTTTATATTTAAAATATATTCATAATAACCTCATTAAAAATAGTGCACTAAATATATATTAGTTTAAATAATTTGAATAATTCTTGTTAGTTTGACAAAGAAATGAATTCTAGCTCAAGTGGTTTTATAGCTACATAACTTGTTAGAGGTATTCGAACTCTAGTCAAAAATTGTGGCACTAAACCAGCAGATCACTGAGAGTTTTTGCTTCAAAGTGGTGTCATTTATTAAGTACACGAAATAACATGGTTTTGTTTATACTATATACACATATTTGGTAAAATTTTCCGACGAAGCGGTGTCACGTGACACTGCTTCTTATAAGGTGGCTCTGCCCCTTCCTTTAGTGAAGACCTAACAAAATGTTGAATTCAAACACAATGCCCGAAGTTTATAAGAATCGTATGAGCATTTATGTCGAGTAGGGCTGGCAAACGGTAGAGTCGGATTGGGTCAGATATGGGTAGGTAAAAAATAGGGTAACACAAGAAAATGAGTAAATTATTCGATCCGGCCCATATTTAATACGGATAAAAAACTGGTTAACAGGCAGATAATATGAATATTCATATTATCCATAGCTTCTTGAATATGACCATTTTCGGGAGAATTCATAGTCTCTCAAACTTGAGGAATCCCCAAATTAAGGCTTTACAAATATAAAAGTTAGACCCATTAGTTATCTATTTTCTAAGTGGATAATATGGCTCTTATCCATATTTGACCCGTTTTTTAATAGTTTATTATCATCCATTTTTAATGGATAATATGGGTCGATAACTGTTTTCTTTTAACTATTTTACCACCACTAATGTCGAGCATAACAAGGGCCTTGACTTCAGCTTTTGTCACCTCACTCAATCTTACACCAGAATTTCGTCTGCTCTTTTCTTTTTTCTCTCAACTTAGGGTGTGTTTGGTATAACGGAAAATATTTTTCGTGGAAAATATTTTCCAATTGGAAAACAAGTAGTAATCTTATTCATTTTCTGGTGTTTGGTACGTAAATTAAGAAAAATAAATTTTCAAGAGTATTCATAAATAATTTAGATAGGTGGGTGGATGTGGGGGTATGAGGTGGGTTGGTGAGGGTGGAAAATAGGGTGGGGAAGGTTGAGAAGGAGCTTTGAAAAAATGTTTTCCCTTCTCTTAATAAGGAAAATATTTTCCTCCAATTAGAGGAAATGAGTTCATAAGGAAAATATTTTCCAAAATATTTAAGCCAACCAAACATGAAAAAATTAGAAACATTTTCTGAAAAATATTTTTCCTTGTACCAAACACACCCCTAGTCTAATTAATAAGGGACTACAAATTGTTTCTATTAATGAAAAATGTACCAGGAATTCTTTATAAGTTGCCTATGCGAACTAGCTAATGTGTCCGAGAATATATAAATAGAAGAGGAATTTTCATAAATGACTATTGTTTAGTGGTTTCTTTTGATGACCCGATAGGCCGTCTTATATTTTAGAACATAATTCTATGCTTTGAAGCCTTAAATACCTTATTTTAGCCTTCCTCAATTTGCATGCGCAGTCCGGATATTTTTCCGAAAAGCTTATATATTAAAAACTGAGAAAATATAAAATTTTTGCCTTAGAATCTATTTGAGTTGACTTCGGTCAATGTTTTGAGCAACCGGATCCGGATTCGTGTTTTGACTATTCCGGTGGGGCCGTATCGTGATTTGGGACTTGGACGTATACCCCGAATCGAATTCGGAAGTCCCTAAACCGAGTTATCGCACTTCGTTGAAATTTGAAAATTAAAGGCTTAATGACTTTGAAATGATTGACCAATGTTTGACTTTTAGGATATCAGGTCCGTATTTATGACTTGTCTGTCAAATTTGGTGAGAAACGGAGTTGGTTTGACGTGATTCGGATGTTCGGTTGTGAAATTAGAAGTTCATGAGTTTTCTTGAAAATTTCCTTTGATTTAATGCTCAATTCGTAGTTCTAGGTGTTGTTTTGGCGATTTGATCGCACGAGCAAGTTGGTATGATACTTTTAGATTTGTGTGCATAGTTGGTTTAGAGCCCCGAGGGCTCTAGGGTGTTTCAGATAGGCTACAGAGTGGTTTGGACTTAGAAAAAACTCAGCTGGTGTTCTTCAGCTTCCGGTGCAGGTCTCAGACCCCGCATTTGCGAGGTATGGCGTCGCATTTACGATATGGCAGCAAACCTTTCAGTTTCGCATTTACGACCATAATCTTCGCATTTGTGAATAGACCCAGTTACACAATTGCGACCAGGTCTTCGCTTTTGCGATGGAGACTGGGGGAGTTACTTTGCATTTGCGTCAATGCATCGCATTTGCGATCAGGCCAGTTCGCATTTGCGAAATATTCATCGCATTTGCGATGAAAGTAGAGATGGGAAGGACTTCGCATTTGTGGTGGTTTCTTCCTTGCAAATGCGACATATGCAACTGATCAAAATGGGAGTTAGATGGGATTTTTTGTTCATTCTTCAAATTTTCAAACTCAGAAACTCTAAAGGCGATTTTCCAAGAAACTCTTCTTTTGCAAGTCATCGGTAAGTGATTCTAAACTAGTTTCTTGTAATCTTTCACTATAATTCCTAAGATTCCAACCAAAAATCTTGTGCTTTCATGGTGGAAATTGGGGGTTTGGGAAGAATTAAGAATTTTTGTAAAATGGGGATTTAAACCTCAAATTGAGGCCGGACTCCAAAACAAATTACATAATCAGGGTCGGGGGTGGATGGGTAATCGGGTTTTGGTCCGAATTTCAGGTTTGGACCAAGCAGGCCCGGGAGTTGACTTTTGTTAATTTTTTCACTAATGATCTAAATTGAATCCTTTTGCAATCGTGGGTAGTTTCTAAGGCTTAATTGAATCATTTGATTAGTAATTTTCTAGATTCTATTGGTTCGGAGGCTTGTTTGAAAGGCAAAGTTGTGGTTGAGCTTTGAGTGGTCCCTTGGAGCGAGGCAAGTGTCGTGGTTAACCTTGAATTGCGGGATTAAGACTTGCTTGTCTATTTTCTATATATTTAGATGTTGGGTACAACGTATATGTGAGGTGACAAGTACTTATGCGTTGTTTTCGGGTTGAAGCATGTGGGTGGGACTTGTTTCTTGCAATTATTGCTTACTTTGATCATGATATCCATGGTTAGACTAGTTATTTTTTAAATTGATCGTTCTTACCGTGCTTATGAATTTTTGTGGTAATTGAGTACTGATTCCAAAGTTGATATTGGTATTGTGGAACCATTGTTGAAGTAAGGTTTGTTCTTGTTGATCCTATCTCCCTGTTATTTCTTGTTCATTATTATGTGGTAAGGGAGAGTGTTAAAGCACGAAGGGTGATGCCGTGCTATATTGTGAGTGTTAATGCACGAAGGGTGATTCCGTGCCATGTTACGAGATTTAATGCACGAAGGGTGATGTCATGCCGCATCTATTGATTTTTATTAAGAGCGAGAGTAAAAGCACGAAGGGTGATGCCGTGCAGTATCATTGTTTCATAGTGAGTCTGAGAGTAAAAGCACGAAGAGTGATGCCGTGCAATTTTCTTCGTTGTGCTTAATTGTTTTTACTGGTTAAAGGCATATTGACTGTTTTGGGTTATCATTTTCGTTGTATCTATTATATCTTGTATTCCCTTTAGCATGTTTGTTATATCTCGCGTTTTCGTACCTTAAAGTTTCGCCTTCAGTTAATCGACGTAGACTCGGGGATGAGATTATTTTGAGGTTAACATATTTATGCTATTTGTAACAAGCGATAAGTAAGTGCCATGAAGGGTAAAGAATACACGAATTAGAGAAAATGAGTTTCGTTGAAGGTTGCCGATTTGGGTTAAAATACTATCCGAGCTATAATGCCCGATATTTATGGATTAGTACCATACAAGGTACCATATGACTATGACAATATGAGGTATAAAGTGTATCAAATAAATAGAATTTTAAGTAATCTGAGATAATTCTTAATTATGCGGGTAATTAATTAATCACCGAGTAACGGGACATTACCTAATTACCCAATAAGTAAATAAAGATTAAATTTTCCACCCCATCCCTAGTGGCAGCAAGCCACATCCTAAAGAAATGACTCTTGGTCATTTCTTATTAGGTGGCATAATGTGTTATTTACACATTCACTGCCTTTCTAATACTTTCCATGCCAAAGACTCTACAATCAGATGTGAAGTTTTACATATTCACTTTATTTGTGATATTTTCCATATCAAAGACACTACAATCAGAGATGGGGGACGTTATCCATTCTTATAAGCTTCAACAAATTTCAGATTCTAAACACTACATTAGCAACGTGATTTTTTCAACAATAATCCAACGAGATTTCTTAGCACAATTAGCAATGTGAGATTTTAACCTTTTCCAAGAATATTATATAGATTTCCCCTACTCCAGGTATGATAAGGCTATCACTTCTTTCTTTTTGGCATGATCCAAATAATACAAGTGAAACGAGAAAAATATACAACTTTCATAAATGACTCTATTCATAAAAATACTAGGAGTGTCTATATTCTTGATTCCCCATGTGAATTATCATTATATCTTCTGTTCATGGGTCTCAGAAAAATACGTATTTGATAAAGTTTATCCGAAAGATATATTTATTTTTATGGCATTCTGAGAAAATCTTATTAACGTATTTCTTATGCATTTCATGCATTTATAATGGACCATGACCAGATGTCGTTATATACGCGTATATATGTATATTATATGGATATCGGATATGGAAAAAAGTTACGGCATTATATACGCACCACCACCTGATCAGTTGGTATTTGTTGATTATGTTGCCCACAGTGGTTGAGACGATATGATGGGATGACCTCAGAGGCTTGAGGACGTTATGTACACCTATACCTATGCATGACACGAAATTTATATGCATTTTAATGACATTATAAATGTTTCAAAATTTACAAAGTTATTCAGACTTACAGATGGATTCCTTTATTCCATGTTTCATCTATGTCTTTTATGTTCTGATTTTCATGCCTTACATAATCATTACATTATTCGTACTGACGCCCTATTTTCCGGGGCATGCATTTCATGCCCGTAGGTGCAGGAAGGCAAGCCGACGATCCCCCTTCTTAGGATCCTTGATCAGCGAGAGTTGGCGTGCTCCACTTGACCCGGAGATGTTTTTGATTTTGGTACGATATTCTTGTGTGTGTATATATATATATATATATATATATATATATATATGTATATATATATATGGGTATGACGTGTCCCAGTCCCCTCTTTGTACATTTATATTTCTATTAGAGGTCTATAGACAGTTACGTATAGTTAGATATTATGTGGCCTTGTCGGCTTCCTATCTTGGGTATATTGTTGTCTATAGCAGCCTTGCCGGCTCGCTAAATGTATTCCGCATGTATATGTACATATGTCTTTTGGATAGATTTCCCTCACATATGTTATTCATGTTTATATCTTAAAAGCATGTTTAAGGATGTTCAACATGTAGGATTCATGCATCCGTCGTGGCCCATCAGTTTGGGTCGTGACAAAAGTTGTATCAGAGCAGTTCTTTCCTAGGGTTGTCTCCAGACCGTGTCTAGTAGAGTCTTGTTTATGGGTGTGTTGTGCACCACACTTATGAACATGAGGCTACAGGACATATATGATGTTATCCTCTCTTTTCATCTTAGATCTTGCGATATAAGAATTCATGTTCCTAACGATATGTTATATTTTCAGCAATGCCTCCGAAGACTAAAGCCGCCCAGAAGGGAAAGTTCGTGGCTAGTGAGATTACTAGTCAAGCGCCACGAGTGACCAGGGCTTGGAGAGAGTATCATATTGAGGTTCCATCTCAGACTTCACATACCTCTCCCCTTCCAGGAGATCTCCGAGGGTCACCAGCTCCAGCGCCCGCCCCTGTACGTTCAGCCCCTCAGCCGGATGCACTAGGTCAGGATATTAGGGATGCTATTCAGTTATTAACTCGATTACTAGCCGCATAGGATCAGCGTCAGAAAGTAGGTATTGGTCACGCAGATAGGTGCGTCAGTGCGAGGGTTCGTGATTTTATTAATTTAGACCCTCCGGTATTCACGGGGCAGATCCAAATGAGGACCCTCAGGTATTTATTGATAGAATGCAGAGGACGTTGAGGGTAATAAAGGCCATTGCAACTGAGTCAGTTGAGATAGCTTCCTATAGACTTCAGGGTGTTGCAGTTAATTAGTACGAGTCTTGGGAATTGTCCAGAGGTGAGAATGCCCCTCCAGTAGTATGGTAGGAGTTTACAGAACCTTTTTTTCGTCATTATCTGCCACCAGAGCTTAGGCGGGACAGAGTTTATAGGTTCTTGACCCTTCGGCAGGGTAACATGAGTGTTCGAGAGTACAACCTTAAGTTTGATTCGTTGGCTAGGTATGCTCCTACTATTGTATCTAAGATGGAGGATCGGGTTCACCAGTTCGTGATGGGGTTAGAGCCACACTTGCTTAACGATTGTATGCCGGTCTCACTTCAGCCAGACATGGATATTTCTCGTATTCAGGCATACGCTCAGGGTGTAGATGAGCGTAAGCAGAAATAGAGGACCGATCGTGAGCATGATAGGGCCCAAAATACGAGAGCAAGGTCTTCAGGTCCTTCTGGTGAGTTTCGAGGTGGTCAGAGATAAACGTACCTGAGGTATCTAGCACAACCATCGGCTAGCGCATCCCCTCATTTTGGCGGTAAGATATTTGATCATTCCATATATTCAGGGCCTGGTCAGGATTCAAGGGCCTCAGGTTTTCATTATAGGGGTTAGCCAAGTCAGATGAGGCCACCCTTGCCACGATGTGCTCAGTGTGGTAAGCAGCATGCCGGGAAGTGCCATATGGGATTGGGTGTTTGTTATACTTGTGGTTATCCGGGCCACGTTATGAGGGTGATCGACGAGAGGTGATGTGAGAATAGCTCAGCCAGTGGGATCTGTAGCTGGTTCGTGATCATCAGCACGCCCCCCTAGGTAAGGTTCACAGGAACCAATGAGTCATGGTAGAGGTAGATGCGGAGCATCTAGCTCGAGCATTCCTCAAAACCGCATTTATGCGTTGACAGGACAACAATCAGGAGTCATCGCCTGATTTTATTACAGGTATATTATCAGTCTCCTCATATGATGTATATGCACTGATTGACCCAGGTTCCACCTTACCATATGTTACTCCGTTGGTGGCTAGTAAGTTTGGAATAAAACCTGAATTGGTTAAACCTTTTGAGGTGTCTACACTTGTTGGGGACTCAGTGATAGTTAAGAAAGTATATAGGGGTTTAGTTCATAGCCGATCTACCGTGGCGAACCTAATCGAGTCAAATATGGTAGAATTTGATGTTATAATGGGTATGGATTGGTTGGCTTCTTGTCATGCCAACGTTGATTGTAGATCAAAGATAGTCCGATTTTAATTTCCAGGGGAGCCTGTTTTGGAGTGGAAAGGTAATACGGCATCGCCGATAGGTAGATTTATTTCCTATCTCAAGGCAAGGAAGATGATCAAAAAGTGTTGTATTTATCACTTAGTTCGGGTCCAGGATGTGGAAGTAGAGTCACCAACCATTCAGTCCATCCTTGTGGTTAATGAGTTTCCCGATGTTTTTCCTAAAGAACTTCTGGGTCTTCCGCCAGAATGAGAAATTGAGTTTGCTATTGACCTACTACCAGATACTCATCCAATATCTATTCCTCCCTATAGAAATGCCCCCGCAGAGCGGAAAGAGTTGAATGAACAACTAAAGGACTTGCTTGAAAAAGGCTTTATTAGACATAGTACATCACCGTGGGGATCACCTCTGTTATTTGTGAGGAAGAAAGATGGTTCCTTACAGATGTGTATTGATTATAGATAGTTGAATAATGTGACAATAAAGAATAAGTACCCGCTCCTGAGGATTGATGATTTATTTGATCAGTTGCAAGGTGCAAAGTGTTTTTCAAATATAGACTTGAGGTCCCAGTACCATCAGGTAAGGGTTAAGGAGGAAGATATTTCGAAGACAACATTCAGGGCCCAGATACGGGCACTTTGAGTTTCGTGTTATGTCCTTCGGTTTGACCAATACCCCTGCAGTATTCATGAATTTGATGAACCGTGTGTTCAGGCCCTTTTTAGATTTGTTTGTAATTGTATTTATCGATGATATATTGGTGTATACTCGTTCAGAGGCTGAGCATGCAGATCATTTGCGTACTGTGCTCAGAGTTCTACAAAAAGGGAAGTTGTATGAAAAGTTCTCTAAATGTGAATTCTGGTTGAACTCTGTAGCATTCCTTGGGCATATCATTTCGAGTGAAGGTATCCGGGTTGATACACAAACGATTGAGGTAGTAAAGACTTGGCCTAGACCCACGATACCGACAAAGGTTCGTAGCTTCTCGGCTTGACAGGTTATTACAGGAGATTTGTAGAGGGATTTTCTTCCCTTTCAGAACCTTTGACAAAATTAACTCAGAAGGGAGAAAATTTTAAATGGACTGATGCTTGCGAATGGAGTTTCCAGGCATTGAAGGATAAATTGACTTCTGCACCCGTTCTAACGCTCCCAGAAGGGACCGATGGTTATGTTATCTATTGTGACCCTTCAGGCGTTGGATTGGGTTGTGTGCTGATGCAGCATGGTAAGGTTGTAGCTTATGCTTCTAGACAACTAAGAAAGCGCGAAAAGAACTACCCGACCCACGATTTAGAGTTAGCCGCAGTGATTCATGCACTAAAGATGTGGAGGCACTACTTGTATGGAATTTATGTAGATATATATACGGATCATAAGAGCCTCCAGTATATCTTTATGCAAAAGGAATTGAATTTACGTCAAAGGAGATGGTTGGAGCTACTTAAAGACTATGACGTTGATATTTTATACCATCCGGGGAAGGCGAATGTACTGGCCGACGCCCTCAGCTGTAGATCTATGGTAGCCTGTCATATTTACAACCAGAAAAGACGAGAATAGCTCATGAGATTCATCAACTAGCTAGTATGGGAGTTCAGTTACTGGACTCAGGTGATATTAGAATTACTATTCAGGATACGACAACATCCTCGTTAGTAACTGAAGTGAAAGAACGCCAGTACGAGGATCTTGTGTTAGTTCATTATAGGGATACCACCCTCAGAAGGAGAAGACACCATTTGAGATTATAGAAGATGGGGTCCTCAGATATCGAGGACAATTATGTGTCCCTAATGTTGCAGGGCTGCTCGACAGGTTATGGGAGAAACTCACTATTCTCGTTATTCTATCCATTCAAGAGCAACAAAGATGTATCATGATATCAAGGAGGTACATTGGTCCGACGAAATGAAAAAGGATATAGCAGAGTTTTTTGCTCAGTGTCGTAACTGTCAGCAGGCTAAGATTGAGCATCAAAAGCCGGGTGGATTATTGCAGGCTATGGAGATTCTGACTTGGAAAGGGGAAGTAATTAATATGGATTTCATTGTAGGCTTACCTCGTACCCAGTGTAAGTTCGATTCTATATGGGTTATTGTTGATTGGCTTACAAAATCAACCCATTTTCTGCCCATTAGGACTACATATTCCACAAGGATTATGCAAGGCTTTATATTAAGGAGATAATACAACTGCATGGTGTCCCTATCTCTATTATCTCGGAACAAGGAGCTCAATTTACAGCTAGCTTCTAGAGGTCCTTCCAAAAAGGATTAGGAACTCAGGTAAGTCTTAGTACATCATTTCATCCTCAGACATACGGACAGGCTGAGCGTACTATTAAAACACTTGAGAATATGTTACGAGCTTGTGTGATAGACTTCAAGGGTAGCTGGGATGATCATCTGCCGCTTATTTTAGTTTGCATATAATAATAGCTACCATTGCAGTATTCAGATGGCTCTATACAAAGCTCTTTACGGACAGAAGTGTAGGTCTCCTATAGGGTGGTTCAATGTTGGGGAAACTACGTTAATAGGACTAGAATGGTACAACAGACAATCGAGAAAATTAAGCTTATACAAGAAAGGCTATTAGAAACTCAAATCCGTCAGAAGTCTTATGCGGATAATCGACGGTGAGACTTGGAGTTTCAGGTTGACGACTGGGTATTCCTAAAGGTATCACCGATGAAAGGTGTTATGAGGTTCGGAAAGAAAATAAAACTTAGCCCTTGGTACGTTGGATCATATACGATCATACGCAATGTAGGCCAGGTAGCATATGAGTTAGACTTTCCTTCGGACTTGGAATCTGTACATCCAGTTTTTCATGTGTCTATGCTCTGTAAATGTATCGGAGATCCTTCCAGAATCGTGTCAGTTGATGACGTTCAGGTCATAGAGGAGCTATTATATGAAGAAACTCCCATTCCTATATTAGACAGACAGGTTCGTAGATTGAGAACTAAAGACATAGCTTCGGTGAAAGTACTTTGGAGAAACAAAATTGTGGAAGAAATGAATTGGGAGGCCGAGGAAGACATGAAGTCTAGATACCCTTACTTATTTCCTCCTCTAGAGAAGGGTCCGACTAAGACATCACAACCTTAAGGTACGTGTATGGATTCTATAGGAAGTGGTAGAATTATTATTACGAAGACGACTATGCCAAAGTTATATAGATCCCAGAAAGTCAAACATTGGAGGACGAATGTTTCTAAGGGGGAAAGGATATTGCATCTCGCGTTTTCGTACGTTAAAGTTTCGCCTTAAATTAATCGACGTAGACTCGGGGATGAGATTATCTTGAGGTTAACGTATTTATGCTATTTATAACAAGCGATAAGTAAGTGCCATGAAGGGTAAAGGATACACGAATTAAAGAAAATGAGTTTCGTTGAATGTTGTCGACATGGGTTAAAATACGGTCCGAGCTATAATACTCGATATTTATGGACTAGTATCGTACAAGGTACCATATGACTGTGACAATATGAGGTATAAAGTGTATCAAATAAGTAGAATTTTAAGTAATCTGAGATAATTCTTAATTATGGAGGTAATTGGTTAATTACCTGGTAACGGGACATTATCTAATTACCTAATAAGTGGATAAAGATTAAAATTTCCCACCCCATCCCCATGTGGAAGCAAGCCACATCCTAAAGAAATGACTCTTAATCATTTCTTATTAGGTGGCATAATGTATTAGTTACACATTCACTTCATTTCTAATACTTTCCATACCAAAGACTGTAAATCAGATGTGAAGTTTTACACATTCACTTCATTTCTAATATTTTCCATATCAAAGACACTACAATCAGAGGTCTCAGAAAAATAAGTATTTGATAAAGTTTATCCGAAAGGTATATTTATTTTTATGGCATTCTGAGAAAATTTTATTAACGTATTTCTTATGCATTTTATGCATTTATACATGTACATTGACCCATGGCCAGATGGTGTTATATAGACATATATATGTATTTTATAAGGATATGAGATATGGGAAAAAGTTACGGCATTATATACGCACCACCACCTGATCAGTTGGTATTTGTTGATGATGTTGCCCACAGTGGTTGAGACGATATGATGGGATGACCTCAGAGGCTTGAGGATGTTATGTACACCTATAACTATGCATGACACGAAATTTATATGCATTTTAATGACATTATAAATGTTTCAAAATTTACAAAGTTATTCAGACTTACAGATGGATTCCTTTATTCCATGTTTCATCTATGTCTTTTATGTTCTGATTTTCATGCCTTACATAATCATTACATTATTCGTACTGATGCCCTATTTTTTGGGGCCTGCATTTCATGCCCGTAGGTGCACAAAGGCAAGCCGACGATCCCCCTTCTTAGGATCCTTGATCAGCAAGAGTTGGCGTGCTCCACTTGATCCGGAG